>JAQZBX010032278.1:0-25916 GCA_029593785.1 Cabassous unicinctus | reverse complement strand
AAACGCTCATAAATGAAAAGACCAGAACCAGATGGTTTCACAGGCGAAATCTACCAAACATTCAGTGAAGATTTAAAATCAACCTTGCTCAAACTCTTCCAAAAAATTGAGCAGGAGGGAATGCCAACAAACTCATTCTATGAAGCCAACATCATGATAGCAACAAAGCCACAAAAAGATACTTTGAAACAAGAAAATTACAGACCAATTTCTCTAATGAATGTAGCTGCAGAAATCCTCACAAAATACTTGCTGTCTGAATCCAAAAGCGCACTGAAAGAATTCGACTCCACAATCAAGGGGGATTTATCCCAGGTATGCATGTGTGGTTCAACACACAAAAAAATCAATGTCATATACCACATTTATAAAATGAAGAAGTAAAATAACATGATCATTTCAATTGATGCAGAAAAAGCATTTGACAAAAGACAGCATTATTTACAAAAACACCCTGAAAGACAGGAATAGAAGGAAACTTTCTCTACTTGGTAAAGTGCAAATAAGAAAACCCACAGCTAAACATGTACTCATTGGTGAAAGACTGAAAGCTTTCCTGCTGAGATTGGGAAAAAGACAGGAATTTTTAAAGTTTAAATTGGGATCAATTTACTTTTTATTTTTTCTGAAAATATCAAAACATCTGTGAATCATTGGATAGATCATTGAGGACCACTCATGGTTCCCTGAATCACATTAGGAAATTCTGTTCCCTTCTCCCTTCTCACTTTAAGCACACTTCCAAGGTGATGTTTAGTTCTTCTATGGCTTAAATACCATCTACATGCTCAAGAATCCTACATTTGTTCCACCCAGTTCTTGTTTCTGAGGATCAGATCTATATAGTCAATGTGTTGTACATTGTTACTTGGATATTTTCCATGACATCTCAATCAATATATTCTAAACAACACTCATCTTCCTTTTGTTCCATCTTGCTTTCATACCTCCATTCAGTTATCTAAGCCAGAACTTGGTTTCATTCAATTCCTTTCTCTTTCTATTCTTCATCATCGTTTAGATTATAACTCCTGAATATAAATTGAATCCTTTTATATATGTCCATTACACATCTGATTCCTTAGATGCAAAATCTAACATTGAAATTTTTATGAAATTGATTTCTAGAAGAAGGGATAGGGGCCACAGGCAATATGAGAGAGAGAGGAAAGGAGTCCAGTTTTTTGTACCCCTATGCCAGTCACTCATTGTGCCTCAGTGGGCCCTGGGGGAGTGGCAACATCCCTCAAGTGAGGCAGGTTTCATTTCATCTGGTCAACACATACAGAGAAATATGGAGCTTTGTGATAGTTGCAGCCCAGAATGAAAGTGGCTGGGACGTGGTGGCCCAGGCCTGGTGACTGAATCCCCACTGGCACCAACAGAGTTCAGGTTTCATTCTCATACCTAAATCAATAGGATAACCTCTGAACTGCTGTCCTGATTCCAGTCTGGTTCCCCCACAATAATTAGAGTTATTCTAAATTTCAAGTCTCACTGTATCATGTACTGGTTTAGCAGTTCCCCCATTGTCCTTAGCATCAAACCTTAATAAGACTATAGGACTTCCTCTGTTCTTCCTTGTTTATATCGTTCCTGCTTTGTTACTTTCTTTTTATATTCTACCCTCTCATTGCCCAGCACAGTGAATGACACACAATGGGAATTCAATAATTAATTGTTGAAAGAATACATGTATTTGTACCCATAGTTATACTGAATTGTTTGTTTGTACTTATACCATACTCAATTTGACCTCTTGGCCTTTGTTATATATTCCATCTCCTAAAAAGCTCTCACCACAACCTCATGCCTATTCATATTGTGGAAAGGTTTTCACTCTTTAAATCTCATGTTTTTTGTCTATTATCTGCAGCACATTTCCTGATTCTTTCCTGGTTTTTGCTGGGTATCCATCCCATGTGTTTTCATAGCCCCCGTGCTGTTTTAATTTTAATTTCTGCCCCACACAACAGGATTCCCAATGATAATAAGCTGCCGGAACCTCTGTAGTGAGGCAGGACCTGGGTGTGTTTTTATTCTCCACTGCCGCAACTGTCACATTACTTGGGATCAGAAAATATTATTGGTTAGTGAATTGATGAAGGAGGAAAGAATTAATGGGATATAAGCATGATAAAATTTACTCATGTGTAGACAGAGCCATACACTTTTCAAAATGGCATTTAATAATTAAATGTTAACAAAAGTTACATTGACATAAAGAAAAACATAGCATAACCAGATTACATTCATAAGATAATGAGAACTTGCTGACAGCTGGGATCATATCAAGGTAAATTATTTTCTCATATGCTGGGAATCTTTCTATCAATATCTTTCTTTTTTCTGAGTTTAGGTAGGAATTTAAAAAATGAAATAAAATTGCAATTGCCCCATGAGAGCTAGCTTAAAGTCTCCTTAGAATTTGAGTCAGATAAAGGTAGGAAACAATTCCCCAGGATTTCATAGTATTTTTATGCTCTATATTTTATTCAATTTATTCCTATTGTATACATTCATCCAGTACTTATTGTGTACTACCCATTATGCTACCTTGCAAAATTAATTGCCTTTAGCTGACAAATATTGCATAGCATATGACTGCATATGTACCAAATAGAAATTTCTGCCTAACATTCATTTATTACTTTATTTAAGTCATTACACTTTCTTTTAGCTTATATAGTAAGATGGATTAAATAAATGAACAATAAAATTGGTTCTGAATCACACAAAAAAGTTGGAAACATGGCATAACCTTCATTACCTATCATCAGAGATTAAATGCCATTGTTTTATAACTCTGAATTATAGTTAGTTACAATGATGATACAGGCAATGGATTATCATGAAGTCTGATATATAAAATAAGCATTTATTAAAGAAAAATTATTATATTTATGTCTATGAAAATGAAATATTTATAATATGCCCTGAAGAGTCACTGGCTCAATAAATTGTTGCTATGATAATTACTTGACTTTGTTTCCTCATTGCCTGGCAGTGTCTTAGAGTAGTTGAGCATAGTTGTGAAATCAATCAAAACAGGGTTCCTGAGTCTTCAATATATCTGTGATTTTGTTTTGTTTGTTTTTACCTTCCCCTTTCTTTTTCCTCACTTCTAAAATGGGTATATTAGCAATGCCTACCCCTTATTAGTTCTCTTAGTTTTTATTAGAGGGAAAGTCTCTACATGGATTAAGGCAATAAAACTAAGACCAATTGGGCAGCATTTTCCAAATACACAGTAAGTGGACCTGTTAATTTTCCTGTCATGTCTTGCAATCATTTCTGCTTCTTTTAGTGCAGATTCCATGAATTGTAGTGATCAGTTTTTCCTTTCTCCAATAAGTAATCCTTGTTGAGATCACCCCAAATACACTTTTGACACTTTCCTTAGTTGAAATGTGGTAGGGCTCCATACATCTTTATTTGTAACCTGAGAGATTTCTTACTGCAAAGTTTCCTTACAGCATTTTTCATCTGGTCATTTCTTAAGGTATAAATTAAAGGATTTAACATGGGAGTTATGTTAGTGTAGAATACAGCAAATGCTTTATCAATGGTAAAGCAGTTGCAGGTTTCATATACACAAATATGAAAGGCACAAAGAATAAGATGACCTCTGTGATGTGGGAGACAAGGTGAACAGGGCTTTACACCTCCCTTCCAAATTGTCGTTTCATAGGGAGGACTGTTTGACCATATAAGAGAAGAGCAAGAGGAGGAAGTTTATAAGGCAAATGAACCCACTGTTAGCAGCTACAGAAAGCCCTAGCATATGGGTATCAGAGCAGGCAAGAGTGAGCAAAGGGTTCAGATCACACATAGGGCCACATAAGGGTAATCGGATCATGAAGAGGATCTGTATGGTTGTGAAAAGTAAAGCCCCCACCCATGCCACTCCCACTAGCAGACCATACACTCGCTGGTTCTTGATGGTTGTATAGTGCAAAGGCTTACAAATGGCCACACAGTGATCACAGGCCATCACTGTAAGCAGGGTAATCTCAGACCCTCCAAAGAAATGTTCCCAAAAAACTTGAGTCATATATCCATTGAATGGTATGGACTTCTTTTCATGGAGTGAATCTATGATCAATTTTGAACTATTGACAGAGGAGAAGCAGGCATCTAGAAAGGAAAGATAGTCCAGGAAATAGTACATGGGGGAACTCAATAATGGACTGGCAATGATGGTGACCACAATGAGCACATTTCCTACCACAGTGATGATGTACATGACAAAAACAGCACAAATATGATTTTTTGCAAGTCTTGATTCGCCGTAAGCCCAATAAGAACAAACTCTGTCATGTTTCTATTCTCTATGAATTCCATGTGGCTCTTAATTACATTATCTGAAAATATAACAATTTTTAAAAATGCAAACTTGAATTTATTAAACTTTCCCATTGTAAGAAACAAGCATCTGGATTCTATTGATTTATTCATTACTATGTGATTTTGAGATAGAAACAAAGGCTATGAATACTTAGGGTACACTAAAACTTCCTCCCAGGTGAAATTCTATAAAGCTTATAGATATGATGAATTTTAAACATACAGGGCAGGAGATCATCTGTGCTCACTGATGATTAACAGCTTAATTTGGAAGTAGTGGCTAGTATACATATTTTCAGATAACATGGGAAAGGTAGATAGAAGGTCATGGATGTAAGGCTAAGGAATTTACCCTGTATTGTATCAGAAATGGAGATTTCTTGAAGATAATGAGAAAATGAATGAAAGGGTATAGAGGAAGCTAGGGAAAGGGGATTATTGCGAAATTGATAAGTCTTGAAGAAAGCATGAGCTGGAGTTCAGAAAGTAGGTGGCAGCTAGTGGCAGAGAAACTAGCTAAGAGATTATTTATAATAGTCAGTTCATGAATAACTGTTATTGGTGATGTTTGTGAAAGAAACAATAAACATTCTACTGTAAAGCATTTACAAAATTTACTGTCTGAATACAGTTAACTTAACCATAGCTAATAATATACCCATTAATGAATCCTTGCTATGTATACAGCATATACATAAATACTCTGCACATGTGATTTCATTTAATCCTTATAACAAACTATGTGATTGGTATTGCATACCAATGTGTAGATGAGGAAACAATCTCAGATATTAATGACAATAGTTACAGTAATGACAATATTAGCAAAATGATAATGTCCACTTTGTGTTCTAAGTGCTTTGCAGACATTGATTTATTCACTACAAGCCTTTGAGATGGCTACTTTTAATATTTTTATATATATTTTACACATCTGGAATTGGAAGCAACATCCTGCCTAAGATAAAGTAGGTATTAAAAAGCAGAGACAGGGTTAGGACTTATGTTACTCTGTTTATTTTTTCCCTTCTCATTTCTTAAACTATACCCTATATTATTTCAAAAAATAATGCTGAAATAGTAGTTTCCTGATATTACTATAATAATTATTATTATTTTATTACTCTTTCATGGTAGCTAATAAAACATATATATTGACATCTTGGATCACTTAAATATTGCAAAATGTGGTACTGCTTTCATTGAAAGATCCCCTCATCTTGGCCTCTCTCTTGTTCCCTAATCTCCTCTCCCTTATCCTTATCCATCTCCATGGTTTTTCTTTTGAGTCTTCTGCAAAATGCTGAAAATGTCACAATCAGTGCCTGTATTGGTTTTAGCTTCAGAAAGTTCTAACAACATGTGTCATTCCTCATGTTTCTATGTTCATTTCTATTTTTCCTGTACATGGGATATACATTTTTGTGTCTTCCCATATTTCAAAATTTTCTATTGAAAACTGGATATTTTGAATATTATAATGCTGTTTCTCTGGAAACAGACTCTCTCCTCTCTGCAGGGCTTGCTGTTGCTGCTTGTGGGTGTAGTTGCTTTTTATTGACCTTTCTAAATTTTTAACAAAGACTCTATTCATAGTTGTATGTGGTCCCTGAAGCCTTTATTCATTAGCTTTGTGGTTTGCTAGTGATTTGACAATGATTTGATTAAATGCTTGTAGCAAAAAATGTATGGTTCCGTCCCATGTTGTGTGTTAAGACACTCCTTGAATGCTTAGTCAGACTCTCTACAATTTTGCGTATACTTCACTTCCTGATTGTTAAGAGTCTAAACATCAGGCAATGATAAAAGTTTAAAGTCTTCTCTGGATCTTTCTCAGCATGCACTATCTCAGAAGTTGCATGTAGACTTCTAGAGTACCTGTTATAGAAGAAGCATTTCAAATGCTTTATTTCCCAATATATATCCTTCCATATCCTCTTATATATATAAGATTTTTAAGTCTTTCTTACTTTCTCTAGCTGTCATTGTTTTAGGCAGCTGCGGTCACTATATTTCTTTAAGAAAGCTAACCAGCAATTGCTTCCAGGTTTGAGATATTTCCAGGACATTATTAATGAAGGCAATCACCAGAGTCATTTCCTCAGATAGCCATCAGACAAGTCAAGACACATACCCACAGCTTTTAAAGATAACGGTGCATTTGTTTCCAGGACACTAGGAAGGTAGGCCACCAATCCACATGGTTGCTGCTGATATGGGAGGAAGAACTGATTTCTGTGTATGTCAAAATTCCACAGTTTTCTGAATATACTTTATGAGCTTCCTTCATCATTAAGATTTTTTCTGGCTATGATATATTCTTTCTTCAATATTTTTTATTAGAGTAGTTTTAAGTTTACAGAAATATCATGCAGACATGCAAAGTCCTAAATCCCCACAATTATTAAAAGTTTGCATAAGTGTAGCACCTTTGTTATAATTGGTGAAAGAATATTTTTATAACTATGCTGTTAATTATTGTCCACAGTTTACCTGGGGTTTCACTTTTTGTGCTGTAAAGTCTTATGATATTTTTTACATTTTATTCAGGTTTACATATAAAACTTAAAATTTACCCTTTTGATCACATTCATATACATAATTCAGTTTTTTTAAAAAAAATATTGGAATATGTTTATTTAACCCTATTTTTAAGAAAAACTTTCTATTTTTAAACAATATTAGATTACAGAAGAAATAGTACACATATCAAAGGTCATACAGCAGTCCCATTTTCCCTTCAACCAGCATCCTCTAATGTTAACAGCTCATATAAACATGGTATATTTGTAAAAAATGAGAGCTCAAACTTTTTACATCATTACAGTACTATGTACTAAAATACAGACTCATTCAATTTTCACCAATATTTTCCAAAAAAGTCCTTTTTGTGTTTCAATCATCCAGTCCAGAATGTGATGTTGCATTTAATCATCATGTCTTTTTAGTTTCCACTCTCTGACAATTTCTCAGCCTTTGATTTTCTTTCGTAACTTGGGCAGAATTGACGAGTACTAATGATCAGTAATTTTGTCCTCAATTTGGGTTTGTCTCATTGCTTCTCATTATGAGACTAGCTTATGGATTTTGGGGAAGAGTGCAATAGGGGTGGGATGTCCTTCTCTAGAGGAACATAATCGAGTTTTGTTAATTAAATTCACAGTGTAGTGCTATCATCACTACGATCCATAACCAAAACTTTCCCATCAACAAAAAGGAAATTCTGTACCAATTTTGCATTAATTCCCCATTCCCTATAACTACCACAGTACTTGGAAACTGTATTCTAGCTTCAGAGCCTATGAAATTCCTTATTCTAATAATTTCACATCAATGATCAATATTTGCCTTTAAATGGCTGCCTTACTTCATGAAATATGATGACTTCAAGATCCATCCATACTGTTGCAGAAATTCATTCCTTGTCTATGAGTAAATCGTATTTTTTTATTTTGAAAAATCAATTTTATTGATACATTTAATAAAGTATGCAATTCATCCAAAGTATATAATCAATGGTATGTGATATAATCACATAGTTGTGGATTCATCACTTTAAGCATTATTACAGCATTTTCATTGTTTCAATAATAATATTAATAAACAAAAAACAGACAAACAAAAAAAACTAGAAAATTCTTCACCTCTCAATCTCTCACTGTTTCCCCTGCTGTACAAAGCTGCAGTTTCTGGCTATTCATGCACATTTATTTATTTATTTATTTATCTATTTATTTATTTATTTAGAAAATTATTTATTTATTTATTAAAAATAAAAATTAAATTAAAAGATTGGAATATTTTAAAAGAATGAAAAATACTTAACTTTTTTTGACATTTTGCCTTTCATCACTGTAATATCTGGTGTCCTGTATCTACAGTGACATTTTCTTCCATTTATTCCCCCATATCTTACTTTTTTCATTTTGTTTTCAAAAAAATTTAGGTCACATTAAAGTGACATAAAGAATACAGGGTACTCCCATATACCCAATATCCTCCCCTTTTTCTCCTTCCCTTATTAATATCTTTTCACATGTGGAATGTACCTTTTTTACAAGTGCTATACAAATAGTGAAACATAGCTGCTAACCATGGTCAATGGTTTACATTATGGATTAAATTTTAGACTGTACACTTTTATAAATTTTAATATTTAACATGTTCTTTGTTCATCATTGTAAGATCATGTGGAACACTTCCATTGTCCACTAAATACCCCCTGTTCCATCTATTCTATTCCTCCCTCTCCCTCCCTTAAGGGTCCATGTTAACCCCCCAGCTTCACTGCTTAGATGACAAGATTCATAGTTACTTGCAATAACACTGAGATCTTGACACACAGGTTTGTCCTTTCTTATTAGGCACTGCCCATTCTCTCGAGAGTCTCACACTCCTCTGTTTGTGAACATAGTGGTCCTCCCTAGGATGGGAGTCCAACTCCTTCCCACTCATTATGTGGGTCTCCACCCACTGGTAGAACACATTATGACAAAATGATTATTCTAACACTCCCTAGAAGTCTGCTCAAGGTGCACCCAGTCCTGATTTCTCCCCCAATCCAACACCCTAAACCAGTAACCCTTCCTTGTCATATTGTCTTAAAAGCATTCCCTACTTTGTACTTTGAACTACATACCAGCCAATCCCCAGTGTTCACCTGGTCTATCTCCCAACCCTCCCCCCAGTTCCCTGGATCTTCTAATGCACCCTTCTCAATATACTCACCTCTAAAACCTGCACTGCCCAACCCAATAATATCACTACCTTCCTGTCATATCCCTTCAATGTGCAACTACACACTTTCAAATTATCATAGATTACATCCCAATGGACGTTGGCTCACAACCTTCTTCTCTATTTCCTGGAAACCTGTCTTTCAGACAATAGCTTTCTGAGTCTGCTCAATTTGCTTAATTCATATCAGTGAGATCATATAATATTTGTCCTGCAATGCCTGACTTGCTTCACTCAACATAAGGCCCTCAAGATTCATCTATGTTATTCCATGTGTGAACACTGTATTCCTTCTTACTGCTGAGGAATATTCCATTGTGTGTATATACCACATTTTGTTTATCCATTCATCTGTTGAAAGGCATTTGGATTGAGTCTAACTTTTGGCAAAAGTGAATAATGCCATTATGGACACTGGTGTACATATATCTGTTCAAGAAGAAAGAGCAAAATGGGAAACCTAACTTTCAATTCTTCTGCTTATATACCCAGCAGTGGAATTGCAGGATCATATGGTAGTTTTATAGTTAGTTTTTCGAGGAACCACAAAAATGTTCTCTACAATAGCTGGGCCATTCTACATTCCCACCAGCCGTGGATGAGGGTTCCCACTCCTCCACAACATCTCCAACACTTGTAGTCCTCTAGTTTTTTAATAGCCACCAGGCTAATGGGTGTAAGATGGTATCTCATTGTAGTTTTGATTTGCATTTCCCTAATAGCTAGTGATGTTAAGCATCTATTCATGTCCTTTTTAGCTTTTTGTATTTCTTCCTTGAAGAAGTGTCTTTTAAAGAGGCTTGGCCATTTTTTAAGTGGGTTGTTTATCTTTTTCTTTTTTGATGTGTAGTATTTCTTTATATATGCTGGGTATTAGGCTCCTATCAGATATATGGTTGCCAAACATTTCCCCCCTTTGGGTAGGCTGCATTTTTACTTTCTTCATAACCTACTTTGATGTGCAAAAGTTTTTTAATTTTGAGGATCTCCCATTCATCTATTTTTCCTTTCGCTGCTCATGGTTTGGGTGTGAAGTTCATGAAACCATTTCCTATTACAAGATCCCATAGATGCTTCTTTAAAACATCTTACAAGATCGTTACGGTCTTGGCTCTTATATTTAGATCTTTGATCAATCTTGAGTTAATTTTTGTATAAGGTGTGAGATGGTGTTCCTCTCTCATTCTTTTGGATATGGATGTCCAGTTCTCCAAGCACCATTTTTTGAAGAGGTCATTCCCTCCCAGTTGAGTGGGCTTGGTGGCCTTGTTGAATATCAAATGACTGTATATGTGAGGATCTATATCAGAACTCTCAATTCAGTTCCTTTGGTCAGTATGACTACCTTTCTGCCAATTCCATGTAGTTTTGACCTCTGTAGCTTTGTAGTATATTTTAAAGTTAGGTAGTGTGATTCCACCAATTTCCTTTTCTTTTTCAATATTTCTTTGGCTATTTGGGGTCCCTTACTCTTCCAAATAAATGTTGTAGTCAGTTTTTCCAATTCAGTGAAAATTCTTGTGTTGACTTTTATTGGGATTGCACTAAATCTGTAGATTAGTTTTTGTAGGATAGATGTCTTAATGATATTTATTCTTCCTATCCATGAACAAGGAATATTCTTCTATTTACTTGAGTCTTCTTTGATTCTCTTTAACAGTGTTATGTAATTTTCTGTATACAAGTCATTTACATCTTCAGTTAAATTCTTTTCTAGGTATTTGATTCTTTTAGTTACTATTGTAAATGGTATTTTTTTCTTGATTTCCTCCTCAGATTGCTTGTTATTGGTGTACAGAAATTATACTGATTTTTGAGCATTTCTCTTATAGCCTGCAACTTTACTGAAATCATTTACAAGTTCTAGAAGCTTTATTATAAATTTCTAAGGGATTTCAAGGTTTGGATAATGTCATCTGGAAATAGTGAAATTTTTAATTCTTCCTTTCCAATTTGCATGCCTTTCATATCTTTTTTTGCTTCAGTATTTGAGCAAGTACTTCCAAGGCAATGTTAAATAGGAGCAATGATATTGGGCATCATTGTCTTTTTCCAGATCTGAGGAAAAGCTTTTAGTATTTCACCATTGTATATGATGTTAGCTGTGGATTTTTCATATATTACCTTTATCATGTTCAGAAAATCCCCTTGTTTTCCTATCTTTTGTAGTGCTTTTATCAGGAAAGTGTGCTGTATTTTGTCCAAATACAAGTGACTTTTTACATGTGATTTTTAATTTTGATTTGTTTATGCGGTGTATTACTGTGATTGATTTACTTATGTTGTACAATCCTTGCCTATCCAGGATGAAACCCACTTGATAATGGTGTATGATTTTATTGATGTATTGTTGACTATGATTAGCAAGTATTTTGTTGAGGATTTAAGCATGTAGGTTCATTAGAGAAATTGGTCTGTAATTTTCCTTTCTTGTGGTATCTTTGTTTGGCTTTGGTATTAGGGTAATGTTGCCATCATTGAATGAGTTAGGCAATGTTCCTTCTACTTCTGTTTTTTGGAAGAGTTTAAGCAGAATTGGTGTTAGTTCTTTCCAGAATGTTTGGTAGAATTCACCTAGAAAGCCATCTGGTTCTGGGCTCTTCTTAGTTAGGAAATGTTTGATGACCGATTCTAGCTCTTTACTTGTGGTTGGTCTGTTGAGTTCATCAATTTCTTCTTTTGTCACTGTAGGCTGCTTGTGAGTTTCTAGGAAATTATCCATTTTCTTTAAATTATTTTTCTTCTTGGCGTAAACTTTTTCAAAGTATCATCTTTTGATACTCTTTATTTCTTTGTTGTCAATGGTGATATCCCCTTCCTCATTTCTTATTTTGTGTATTTGCATCTTCTCTCTTTTATGTTACTCTAGTGAAGATTTTGTCAATTTTATTGATCTTCTCAAAGAATCATCTTTTGCTTTTGCTTATTTTTTCTAGGGCTGTCTTATTTTCTGTTTCATTTAGTTCTGCTCTAGTCTTTATTTTCCTCTTTTTACATCTTTTGGTGTTAGTTTTTTGTTCTTTTTCTAATTCCTCTAGGTGTGCAATTAGATTTTCCATTTTGGTTTTTCTTCTTTTTTGATATATGCATTTATGGCTATGAATTTCCCTCTCAGTACAGCTTTTGCTGCATCCTATATAGGTTTTGATATGTTGTGATGTTATTTTCATTCATTTCAAGGTAGTTACTGATTTCTTTTGTGATTTTCTCCTTGACCCAGAATTTGTCTAATTATGTGTGGCTTAACTTCCATATCATTGTACCTAAGCAGGCTCTTTACCCATTACTGATATCCAACTTCATTCCATTGTGGTCAGAAAAATTATTTTGTATATTCTCAATCTTTCTTAATTCTTTGGAATTTTTCTGTGGCATAGCATGTAGTCTGCCTTGGAGTATGATCCATGTGCACTTGAGAAGAATGTTATCATTGTAGTGTTCTGTGTATGTCTATTAGTTCCAGATCCTCTAATGTATAATTCAAAGTTTTGTTTTTTTATTGAGTTTCTGTCGAGATATTCTGTCTAATGGTAATGATGGTATGTTAAAGTCCTCCACTACAATTGTAGAGTCATCTATTTCTCCATTTAATTTTTCCAATGTTTGTCTCATGTATTTTTAGATACCCTGGTTAGGTGCATAAATATTATGATTGTTCTTTCTTCTTCAAAGATTACTCCTTTGTATGAATTTTTAATTGCCTAGGCTATTCCACCAAATACCATAGAATACATTGGCTTAAACAAAGGAAATTAAGTAGCTTATAGTTTTGAGGGTGGCAAAATATCCAAATCAAAACATTATCAATGCAATGCTTTCTTCATGAAAACCAGCATTCTTGGTCTGGCTGCTGGCTTCCTGGCTCCTCTGTTTCGTGACAAGGCACATGGCAGTGTCTGCTAGTCACTCCCTTCTCTTCCAGGTTTTGGTAATTTCTGTTTTTTCTTCCAAGGTGTTTTCTCTCTCTTCGTATTCATCGTATTTTTAAAGGACTCATTAATTGGATTAAGACCCATCCTGAATAAGTTGGGTCACACCCCAACTGAAGTAGCCTTTTGAAAAGGTCCTACTTACAATATGTTTACACCTTCAGGAATGGGTTAGATTTAAGACCATGTTTCTCTGAGGTAAATATAGCTTCAAAGAATCACACTCCATCTTCCAGATTCCAAAAAAGCATGCACTTTCTACATGTTTAATATATTCATTCCTTCACAATATCTGAAAAGCATTATATCATTTGAAAAACAATTCTTAGTAAAGATTTTCATTAAAATCAGTTTTAGAAAATGGCCTACATCCATCGCAGCTTCGCCACTCAGGACAACCCCCAAAGTCCCAAAAAAGCCCCAGTATTTCAACTGCCCCTCCTCTCCCTGCCCCAAAAATGTCCGGTGGCCACTGGCTCCACCTCACTGTTACAAATAACATTTATGTAAACAAATGCACATATATGCATATGTATTTATATATCATTTTACAAATATTGGTATGTATTGTGAAAATTTTGAATTTTACCCAGAATAAAAAAAATCAGTTTTAGGTATTGTCTATTCTGGAGTGTAATTCCCCTTTGTGCACCTGTGAAACCTAGAGAATAAGTTTTCTGCTTCCAAAATACCATGGAAGGACAGGCATAAGGTAAACATTCACATTCTTATAGGAGATACCTGGAAGTTATACAAGGGTCACAGGTCCCAAAACATTTCAAAACCTGACAAGACATGTCCCCTTAGATTTCAAGATCTGAGAGACATCTATAGAATGACATTTTGTCCTCAGGGCTTGATAAAGTAGCACTCCACCCTTTCCAAAAGCTTGCACAAAGGCCTGTTCTCCCTGAACACTGGGGTGAGGTTCCACCCTTTCCAAGCATCGTGCTGACAGCCAGAATCTCTTCAATCCCCAGGACAGAGGCTCAACCTTTTCAGAATATGAGGGTGCTGGCTAGACTCTCCACAATCAGAACATGAGGGTGGCAAAGACTCAGCTCTCTGAATTACCGGGGTGGTGGCCAGGCTCTCTTCAATACCAGGGTATATGTTCCACACTCTCTGAAGACTAGAGTGGCAACACTTTCCCTGAACAATGGGTGAAAAGCTTGTCCATGCTGACACTGTTGCAAATTCACACTTTCCACAGTGTGTGGGCCTAATCTATTGGCCTAAGGATATCTCTTCAGTCCAGACCACATCTTCCATTGTTCTGTGCTTGATTTTTCCTTTATTTTTTACCTTTTCTGTCCCTTTTAACTCAGCTTGGCAGTGATTCCATTCATACAGATCTTGCAAAAATCTTTGGTTTGCAGGTTGTACACAGTGATCAAAACTATCAGACCAAAGAACTTCCTACATATCATTCATGGATAACTGAAACTCCAAATCTGACTCTCACTGAAATGGTTGACTGGATTAATTTTCTGGTAAACACTCATTAGGAGCCTTATTCTCTGGGAACTTGCTTTAGGGAAGCTCAGAATTTTCCAAAACATCAATTTCTGGTTTCTTTGTGCCCAGGAATTCAGTTCTTATCTTATGCATTTCCTCTCACATGTTACTATAAACAGCAATGAGAAATCAGGCTGGACTTTTCATATTTACCTTGAAAATCAACTCAGTTAAATGTCAAAGTTCATGACTCTAAAAATTCACCTTCCATCCAACATCAGAATTCAATTTTCCCAAGGTCTCTGTCACTTTAAAACAAAGATTGGTTTTCCTCTACTTTCTAATAACAAAGTCAGCATGTTCTTCTAATGCCTCATCAGAAGTAATTTTACACTTTGGATAAATTGTTTGGTATATGAATATATCTCAATAAAACTACTTAATAAATGAATAAGTAATTGTGCAAGAATAGCCAGAAATAGGAGCTATGTACAAAAGGGGAAGCATAGAGAAGTTTGAGAAGTGATGAATTTTCTTGTTTGTTTTTTGTTTATTATTATTATTGAAAAAATGAAAATGCTTTAATGATGATCAAGGTGATGAATGCACATCTATGTGATTATTTGAAATACCACTGATTAGACACTTTGGATGAATTGTATGCTTTTTAATATGTGTCAATAAAATTGATTTGTTAAAAAAAATTAAAATAAAATAAAAAAAGATTTAAAAAAAGTAACTTTAGCATCCATACTTTTACTAACAACCTCTTAAAGAAAACTAAGCCTCTTCTATAAAGCACCACACAATTCTGCCAGCTTTTATATATTTACCCTATTCCAAAGCAGTTTCCAACATTTTGTTATGTGCAATACCAGCACACTGCTCTCCTGGTACCAAAGTCTGTTTTAGTTTCCTAGACTGCTCAAATACCATGAAATAGGTTGACTTAAATAAAGAGAATTTATTAGCTTACAGTTTTGAAGCTGGGAAAATGTCCAAATCAAGGCATTATCAGGCTTTAGGGCTTATGATGTTGAGCAACTTTTCATGTACTTTTTGGACATTTATATATCTATTTTGAATAAATGTTGATTCAAGTCCTTTGCCCATTTTTTAAAATTGAGTTTTTTGGGACTATTATTATTATTTGTGTGTGTGTGTGTGTGTGTGTGTGTGTGCTCTAGGATTTCTTTGTCTCTTCTGGAAATTAAACTTTTACTGGATATTTGATTTCCAAATATTTTTTCCCATTTCTTAGGTTGAACTTTTTCTTTTCTTTTGATATCCTTTGATGAACTAAAAGTTTTAACTTTGATATCCCATTCACTTACTGTTTTATATGTAATTCATGCTTTCAGTGTAAGTCTAAGATACCACTGATTATCACAAGGTCTTGAAGATAGTTTACTATTTTTTCTTCTAGAAGTTTGTCAGCTGGAACAAAAGACACCAAAAGAAATGTCAAGCCACTCACATATAAATGTCAGGGTTGACAGCCAAAGCACGAACCACACAAGCTCTGGTGGAAAGATGTTACTCACAGAGAGAAGAGACAGCGAAAGGTCAGCTTCATAAGTAAACATTGGTTTTCCATAGTAAGTAGGTTTCAATCAGTGACTGAGACAAGCAAATATTCTATGTGCAGCCTCCTTCACTCATGTTCATGAGTTGCCTGAGTGAAGGAATGCCACTCCTTCCCCACAGGGGCAGATATACCACCAGAATATGAACATTATGTCAAAAAACATGCCTACCAAAATCACACTCTTTCCAGTGAGTGTTTACAGATGCTCAGAAAAGTAGGGGAAGGAATGTATTGGCAGTCACCTTATCTAGTAAGGGCTTGTGTTTTATCCTATCAGGTGGACACATCTGGTCTTGAGCACATCCTGTATTTGTGGTCCCCAGAGAAAGGCTTCAGGCTGCACTAGGAATGATCCATACTAGGGTCTACCACTTGACTTTTCATGGGACCCCTAGACAAACAAAATATTTTGATATATTTATCATCCATTTTGGATGGTGAGCTGTATGTCTGGGACATAGTTCACAATGGTGATAGATATCACTTTTGTGTACCATTTTCCTAAAATCTTTAAGTGAATTTTGAGGAGGACATCTAATGTTTTATTCCCAATATGGTGGTCAGGCCTGCTTGAACTTCTCCCTCTTTATTAAAAACACGAATTACATTGAGCCTTGACTGGTAGAGGATGGATTTCAACCAGTTACCTCACCCATTGCTTAGCCAAAAGCAGCTGAGTAGGTTGAAGAGCTGTATTTCTTGAATTTTGTGTATTTTTTATATCTTCTAAGGGTCTTGTATTGAAACAGTCTCAGTGAAAGAAAACACAATATTTGGTAAAGTAAAACAAACCACAATATTTAGTTCTAAAAGTCATTAGGAGTCTCTCCCAGATAGGACCTTTCTGTATATGTTTTTTGTTTGTTTCTATGGTTTTGTTTTGTTTTTTTGAGGTAGTGGGCACAGGGGATTGAACCTGGGACCTCATATGTGGGAAGCCAGTACACAACTACTGAGCCACATTGGCTTCCTAGAGTTGTTTTTTTTCATTTGTTGTGTTCATTGTGTTTTTTTTTTTTTACAGGAGGCACTGGGAACCAAACCTGGGACCTCCCATGTGGGAGGCAGGAGTCCAACCTCTTGAACCACATCTGCTACCTATGTTTTTAATATAGAAATACAATTTCTCCCACAAGGTTGGAACACTCCCTATTGGAATCCCTTGGCCTTCAAATAGCATGTCTTCCTTATCCAATGGAGTCTATCATACTTGTCTGTATAGTTTCTTTGTGACATTAGGGTCATACATGCAGCAGCCTAGTGTGGTCCAGCATTTTGAGAGGTTGGCTGGAATGATGTGGAGAAACAGTCAGCTATTTCAATTTAAATGATAATAGAGCTCATGATTAGTCTGGTTTGTAGACTTCCAGTTCTTTGGATCTGCTCTGCCAGTATTATTTCAGTGTATTGATTAGTATTACCTTCGCAACTAGCTTTTCATGGGTAAAAAAATGCAAATGCATAAAAAGTAATAATACATTTTTGGTTTTGGACACACAATATACAAAGATATAATGGTAACAAGTACAAAAAAAGTAGGGGGAAAGAAAACTATAGGAAATATATATATGTATGTCCTCATAGTTAGGGGAAGGAATGTATTTATGTGCTAATAAAGTGGTCAATTCAAGAAGAAGACAAAAAACTATAAATATACATATATATGCACGTAAGGGTAGAATTAAAAATAAATGAAGCAAATATTGAAAGATTTGATGGAAGAAATACTTGGTTCTCCACTAATACTACAAGATTTCAATCCACTACTTTCAATAATGGATAGGACTTATAGGAATTATATAAAAAATGATATAGAAGACTTCAATGATGCCGTGGACCAACTATGTCTAACAGATATATATAGAACAGTTCACCCAACAACAGCAAAATAAGCATTCTTCTCTACTGTAGAAGAGATAGTGCAAAATCATCTGAATTGTTTTAGAAATGTCATTTGACAAAATTCAGCACACTTTTAATAAAAATACTTACAAAACTAGGAATAAAATGAAAAGTCCTTAACACGAAAAGGACCTTTCATAAAAACCTAAAGCTAACATCATACTCAAATGTGAAAGACTAAATGTTTCCCTCTAAGATTAGGAAAATCACAAGGATGCTCAGCCAGCAGTTATTCAGCATTGTACTGGAAGTTATACCCACTGCAATAAGGTAAGAGAAAATGCATCCAAATTAAAAAAGAAGGACTAAAAAGTTCAATATTTGCAGGTGACATTCTATTATAATCAGAAAGTTCTGAGAAATTAACAACAAAGATACTAGAGATAATAAAAATATCAGATAATCGGAGAGGTGCAAACCCAATAGTCAAAAATCAGTAGTGTTGACATGCACTAGTAAAAATATTCTGAAGTGGAAATAAATGCAAAAATTCCACTTACACTAGTAAGGAAAAGAAATATATAGGAATAAAAGCACCCAAGTATATAAAGCTTTTATGCACACAAAATCACAGAGAATTTCTAGAAGAAATAAAAAAAGATCTAAGTGAATAGAAGGACTTCCATGTTCATAGATTAGAATAATAAATGTTAAGAAATCAATTCTATCCAAATTGATTTACATATTTAACCCAATCTCAATCAAATTCCAATGACATTCTTTGCAGAAAAGGAAAAGTCAATCATCAAATTTATAAGGGAATGTAGGATCCCTGAGTCACTGAAAATATCTTGAAAAAGATAGAATTAAGATGGAAACCTCACACTTACTGATTATAAAATATATTACAAAACTTCAGAAATTAAAATAACATGGTAGTAGTACAAAGACAGATACATAGACCAATGCATTCAAATAAATAATTCAGAAATATTTTCTCATATTTATGGATAATAGATTGTCAGGTCAACTCAATGTGATATGATTATGCTCTTCAACAAATGATATTGTGAAAATGGACTATTTATATATTTGTAAAAGAATGAAGATAGACCTCTACCTCATAAGGTATACCAAAAAAAAAAAAAAAAAATTAAAATAGATCAAATGCCTAAATAGAAGAACCAAAACTAAATCTTCTAGAGAGAAATGTAGTGAAGTACATTCAAGACTTTGTGGTAAGCAATGTTTTCTTAGACTTTAAATCAAAAGCATGAACTTCAAAAGAAAATCTATACAGAAAGAGACTTCATTGGAATTATTACTTGTGAATCAAAGGACTTCATCAGAAAAGTAAACATAAAATGTTCAATATAGGAGACAATATTTGGAAACTACGTATCCAATAAGGGTTTAATTACTAAAATATATAATGAAATTCTCCAGGTCAAAAACAAAAAGCCAAACACATTTTAAAAATGGACAAAATTTTTAGATATTTCTTTTAAAAGATATACAAATAACCAAAAAGTAAATGGAAAGTTGCTCAACACCCTCAGCCATTAGGGAAATTCAAATCCAATATAATGCCAATTATTTTTTTAAAAGACTTTTTTTGTGCTGGGGAGAACAGAAAGTAATAGGAACACTCATTTATTGTTGAGGAAATGTAAAATAGTGCCACCACTGTGGGAAATAATTTGACAGTTCCTCAGAAAGTTTTGAATAGAATTATCATATGACCAGTAAATCCCACCTATTGGTATTTACTCACAATAGTTAGTAGCAGAATTTAAACAGATATTTAGACACCAATGTGGTGACAGCATTATTAACAAACACCAAAGACAGAGGCAACCCAAGAGTCCATCAACAAATGATGTGTAAACACATTTGGTATGTACATAAAATGGAATATTTTCTATCCATAAAAAAGAATGAAATTCTGATACATCTAACCACATGGATGAAATGAACCTTGAAGACATATTTTGTGAACAATAAGCTAGACACAAATATTGTATCAAATTATTGCTATGAAATTATTAGAATAAGCAATTTCATAGAATCAGAATGTAGAATACAGGTTGCCTGGGGGTAGAATGGCAATGAGGAATGGAGAATTAATGCTTGTGGTAATGGTTGGGACTTAAGATAGAAATTCATTGTAAATGAAATTAGCATCAAATGTTTACATTTGAATGTCCTTAAAGGGAGAAATATTATAATTTATATATTATTAAATTAATTTGTTTAAAGTTGCATAAGACTGTACATAGCAGACAATGAACTCTAATGTAAACTATGAACTCTAATTAATATTACAATTATGAAAATATTATTTCATCAATTTTAACAAAGTTTCTACACTAGTGCATATTACTATTAAAAGGAGGGTACTTTAGGACACTGTATTTCTGCATGAATATTCTGTAAAACATTTTAAATTAAAAATATATATTTAAACATAACATATATTACCAAAGCAATACTTAATGAAGAAGGAAACTCATAAATTTAGTTAAAGAATTGTAGCATATTAAATTACTCAAAAATTACTCCACATTTCTACCCTAGCAACAAACATATGGATTGGTGGCCCATGTTCCTGGTGTATGGGGAAAAATTTTGACATTGACTAAAAGAATTGTGAGTATGTCCTTTGACCTGCCTGGTGGCTTCCTTAGGAATTGACTCTGGTGGTTGCCTAAGAAACTCGTACCTTGGAAATTCTCAAAGCTCTAGAGAATACCTCCTGGTTGACATTCTTAAAAATACCAAATAAAAATATAATGGTTGAAGCTGCCTAAACAATGAATGATAGATGGGAAAGCAGCAGAGAGACTGAACAATCTGATAAAGAAGAGGTTATGGAAGGTTATACATGGGGAAATAAAGTCTTTGAGAAACCCTTTTGTATAACAGGCAATCTAAAAGATTACATGCATGTACAAGGATAAGTGCATTCTCAGAAAATTCCAGAGAAGACTTTTGTCTCTGTCTGATGTTTAGGTTCTGCACAATCAATAAAGGGAGAGTAAGAAGAATTGTAAAGAGCCTGGCTAAGTGTTCAAGGAATGTCCCAACACAGAGCAAGGAATGGAACAGTACTTTCATTTTGTTGCAGTCTTTTAATTGAGTCACCCTCATATCACAAGCAAACCACAAAAGTAATGGAATAGAGACTTGAGTGACCACAAACAACAAAGAATACAGTATTTACAAAAAAGATAGGAACTCAAAAATAACCAAATGCATCAACAACAAAGAGCAACAAAGTATGCCAAGGAGAAGAGAGAAACTAATTTCCAGTGATACCACAATATATTATTCAAAATGTTGAGCTTCAATTAAAATTTATAGTCATGAAATGATGCAAAAATTGTATACCATTTTCAGCAAAACAACTAATATATAAAAACTGCTCCTGAAGATCACTTATTGATATCTTTAGAAAAAGACTTTAAAACAGCTCTTTATATATTGTCAAAGAGTAAAATGAAAGTATAGACTAAGAACTAAGTGAAACCAGGAGAATTATGTCTGAAAATTAGAGAATAATAATAATGGTGTAGAAATTATAAGGAAGTTAATAGAAATTCTGGGGTGAAAAATACAATAGTATATGAAAAGGTATTCAACAGAAGATTTCAGCAAGCAGAGGAAAGAATCAATGAACTTAAAACTTGGTCAATTAAGATTATCTCATTTGGGAAGCAGAGATAAAAGTAAATACAGAAAAATCAACAGAACATGAGGTTATGTGGCATCTTTAAGTGTTCCAAAATATGCATAATGGAAGTCACAGACAGGAGAGACAGAAGGGGGTAAAAAATACATTCAAAGAAATAATGATGAAAACATTCCTAAATCACAGAAATTAAAACTAGAGATTAATGTCATTTGAACATATACACAAAAATCCTTAACAAAATACTAAGAAAAACAATACAGAGTCATACTTATATAATTTTACAATATGACAAACTGAGATTCATCACAGTCGTGAAAGGGTGGTTCAAATTTGAAAATCATTCAGTGCAATATACCACTTTTATTGAATGAAAGTAAAGAAATATCATTATCAATTCATTAATTTGACAAGCATTTGACAATGTGTAACCCTTTTTCCTTATTTAAAATTTTTAAGAAACTTGGAAATAGGGAAATTATTTCAATGTGATAAAAAGGAATCTACAAAATCCTCAAAACTAAAAATATACTTAATGAAAGACTAAACATTTACTAATACATTCAGGAACAATATAAGATGTTTGTTCTCATAACTAATTATACAGCATTTTACTAACCCAGTGTGGGAATGCTTTGGTTAAAATACCTTTGAAACAGTTTGTAACCTGCTTTGCTGTGCAAGCAAAATACTGCTGCTTGGGAAAAAACTGCTGTTATCAGCTCCTGCTGAAAACAATAAGAACTTTCTGACTTTACACTCTTATTTAGTTAGAGCTTTCTGCCTCCCCATTATTTCCTGTGCAACCCAAAACTTTCTGAGCCTTTACACATACAGCATATCCTTGGGCATGCCTCCAGATATAGCTAACTGGATATATATTGAAAAAGTTCCAAAAAATGAAGCCTCCCCAAAAGAAAACTAAGCTTCAGAGTGTTTTCATTTCATTCCTGTGGTAACTCAGGGCATTAGAGAATAAAAAGATTTTAAAAAGCATTCAAATAGAAGAAATAAAAGTAGCTTTATTTACAGGTGACATGATCTCATATATAGCAAATCCTATAGAATCCATACATTAAATTCAGAGACAAACATACACACACATGCATGCCTATACATAATTGTAAGAGATAATTTGCAGGCTCTTCACAAGAAAATGGCACCAAATTAGGTATGCAAAGTTTGACCCTCTCACAAAGTTAAGCAGAAAAAAGGCAGGGGCCTTTCTAAAGGAGCTGCTTTGCATATATATATAGAACAGGAGGGTGTTCTTGTCCTCTAGGAGGGTAATGGAAATATGAAGAAGCCAAAGGAAAATGGGAACATAGGCAACAGGAAGAAAATATAATGAGGCATGAAGTGTCAAAGTGAAACCTTACCTCACACACAGAGCAACAGCAAAGTAAAACCCTAGACTAGAAAGAGAAGCTGGCCAACCGAATAAACCCATCAAGACAAACAGATTTTAGACACCAACAAAAAATTACAAGCCATACTAAGAAACAGGAAGATATTGCCTAGTCTAATGAACAAATTGAAAATCAGAAGGACATGCAGAACATGGTACAACTAATCCAAGATGTCCAAACAAATATCATAAATTAACTTATTGAAGTGAAGGAAGAGATTACGGTTATTAAGAAGACACTGGGAGAACATACCAAAGAAATAGCAAACATACTTAAAAAGATAACATATATGACACTGATGAATGTCACAATCCAAGAAATCAAAAATACACTGGAAGCATGAGAGCGAATTTGAACAGGCAGAGGAAAGAGTCAGCAATGTGGAAGACAGTAAGTCTGAAATCAGACAGATAGTAGAACAGATAGATAAAAAGAAAAAATCCAGCACAGACTCAGGAAATTGAATGACTACACAAAGTGTACAAAGATATGCATTATAGGAATCCCAGAGGGAAAGAAAAGGGAAAGGTGACAGAAAGAATGTTGGAGGAAATAATGGCTGAAAATCTCCCAAATCTATTTAGGTAGATGATCCTACATGTCTAGGTATTCCAGTGAACCTCAAATAGTAAAAATCATAATAGTCCTACCTAAATACAATATACTTGTAAAATTGTCCAATGCTCAAGACAAAGAGAGAATACTGAAAGCAACAAGAGAAAAGAGGTTCATCACATACAGGCGAAGCTAGATAAGATTAAGTGTTGATTTCTCATCTGAAACCATGGAATCAAGAAGGAAGTCATATGACACAGTTAAGGTGCTAAAAGGAAAAAAAAGAAAAAAGCTTCCAGTGAAGAATTATCTATCCAACAAAGGTGGCATTAAAAATATTGACAGGTAAGTAAAAATTAAGAGAGTTTGTAAATAAGAAACCTGATCTTCAAGAAATACAAAAAAGAGTTCTGCAGGTTGAAAGGAAAAAACAGTAGAGAGAGGATTGGAGGAGAGTGTAAGAATAACTTAAAAGATAAAAAGAGAAATAAAAACAACATGTGGCATACATAAACCTAAAGAAAATATGGCTAATGTAAATAATTCCTTGACAGTAATAACCCTGAATGTTAATGGCTTAAAATCTCCAATCAAGAGATGAAGACGGCAGAATGGATAAAGAAATATGGCCCTTCTATATGCTGTCTACAAGAAAATCACGTTAGACCCAGGAAAACAATGAGGCTAAATGTGAATGGTTGGAAAACAAATTTACATGCAAATGATAAACAAAAATAGCTATACTAATATCAGACAAAATAGACTTAAAATGCAAAACTATTGTAAGAGACAGAGAAGAAAATTATATATTAATAAAAGAAGAAATCCATCAAGAAGAAAGAACAATCCTAACCATTTACGCACCTTACCAGGGTGCCTCAAAACACATGAGGCAAATATTGGAAAAACTAAATAGAGAGATAGATGCCTCTACAATTATAGTGGGGGAGTTTAATACACAATTATCATCATTAGGCAGAACATCTTGACACAGAATCAATAAGGAAACAAAGATCTCGAATAATACATTAGAGGATATGGAACTGATAGAAACATACAGAACATTACACCAAAATACTGCAGGATATACATTTTTCTCGAGTGAACATGGGTCATTTTCCAGGATAGATCACATGCTAGGCCACAGAACAGCTTTCAATGGATTCAGAACGATTTAAATTATAAAAAGTAATTTCTCTGACCACAATGAAAAGAAGCTGAAAATCAGTAAGGGGCAGAGAACCAGATTAGATACAAAGATATGAAAGTTAAAGTAACACACTCTTAGAAAATGAGTTGGTCAAGGAGGAAATTGCAAAAGAAACCATTAACTACCTTGAAACAAATGAAAAGGACAGCATAATGAATGAAAACCTATGAGATGTAGCAAAAGCAGTACTGAGAAGGAAATTCATAGCCATAAATGCCTATATTAAAAAAGAAGAAAGAGTTAAAATCAGAGACTTAACTGAACACCTGGAGAAAATAGAAATAGGAAAAAACTAAAACCAAAGGAAGTAGAAAGAAATAAATCACAAAGATTAGAGGAGACTTAAATGAAATTGAAAATGAGAAACTACTAGAAAAAATAAACAAAACCATAAGCTGGTTCTTTGAGAAGATTAATAAATTGACAAATGCTTAGCTAGACAAAAAAAAAAAAAAGAAGATGCAAATATGTAAAATAAGAAACAAGGAAGGGGATATCAACACTGACCCCACTAAAATAATTAGTATCATAAGAGGAAAGGTTGAAATTTTGTATGCCAACAAGATGGATAATTTAGAGGAAATGGACAAATTCCATGAAACACACAAGCAGCCTACATTGGCAAAAGAAGAAATTGATGAACTCAACAGAACAATCACAATTAAAGAGGTATAATCAGTCATCAAACACCTCCCAACTAAGAAATGTCCAGAACCAGATGGCTTCACAAGTGAATTCTACAAAACATTCCAGAAAGAACTAACACCAATTCTGCTTAAACTCTTCCAAAAAGATAGAAGTAGAAAGAATATTGCCTAACTCAATCTATGATGGCAACATTACTCTAATACCAAAGTCAAACAAAGATGCCACAAGAAAGGAAAATTACAGGCCAATCTCTTTAATGAACCTAGAAGAAAAATCCTCAACAAAATACTCCCTAATCATATTCAACAACATAGGGAATGAATTATATACCAAGACCAAGTGAGTTTCATCCCTGATATAAAAGGATGGTTCAACATATGAAAACCAATCAATGTAATATGCCACATAAGCAGATCAAAAGAAAAAAGTCACATGATTATCTCTATAGATGCAGAAAAGCATTCAACAAAATACAGCACAGTTCCTGAAAAAAAAAAAAAAA
>JAQZBX010032277.1:0-25935 GCA_029593785.1 Cabassous unicinctus | reverse complement strand
AAATATTTGCTTTAAATAATGTTGTGGATATTTTAATAAATCAGGATGGTGGGAAGAAGAGGTAGCTGGGTTGCAGCTAAGTCAGTTCATAAGGAAAGATTCAAGAAAGATTTTATGTCAAATATTAGAGAACCTCTGGAAGTAACTTGAATATCTTTCTGAATTCTTCTAAGTTTTGACAGTTAATTCTTTAAGTAAGCTACATAAAGATACTAACTTTGGGTGAAAATGCTTTCTATTAATAGGTGACAATAATCGAAAGTTACAGGAAGAAAAATTTACTATAGTATCAATCAGGAAATTTAGCACAACATGCTGCAACAGGAAGTGATGGGATATATGTGGAGACCTTTATTAGAAATATTGCTGAAAGACAGATTGGATTTTTAATTTTTATATAAATTTTTTTTTGTTTTTGTTCTTCAGATATTTATTCTGAGCATTATCATTGTTACAGTCTACCAGTTCAACACCAATAAACTTGTAGGCAGCATTTGTTTATTTGAAGTAAAACAAAACCTATCCCACATAAACAAAAAATGTAAGCCCAAATTTATAAAATCCTAAATCATTAGCAACTTAATATTTTAAGAGCATTTTGATTTAACTAAGAGTTTCTTATGGTGTGAATTCAGTTAACAGTAGTGCTTCCAAAACTTGATCCTAGAAATACCTAAGCTACATGTTAAAAACACAGATTTCTAACCTTGAAGACTGATTCATTAGGTATTAGGAAAGCCCCCAGAATCTATATTTGCAACATGCACCCCAGATGACTCCTAGGATTAGGCAAGTTTGGGAAACTCTGAATATTTTATATAGACGTATGTGCTATAATAAGACCTATCACCCTACCAATATATATTTAAATAACTCACAAGGTCATACAACTAGAGTCAGATGGGATATCAAACCCAGGTTACACAAATCCATTCTTTTTCCTATCCCAAAAACATTCTTCAAAGAGTATTCCATTTTTACAAATTAGATACAACAACTACATGTCTCTTCAAAATTATATTGTAAAATTATAAAACAGATATTTTAGAATGATCAGAATTAAAAAGGATTAAAGTATAAGTTCATGTTTTGTATTTCTTTGTGTCTCCCCAATAAGGGGAACTGACACTTACTGAATACACCTATTATGCACTAGCTGCTTTATAGGTGTTATATACTTAAATCTTCACTACCCTTTCTCAAGGTTTATATTACCAGATGAGAGAACTGAGTTTCAAAGCAGTTAAGTACCTTCCTTGCACAGTGTGAATACAGTTACTAATTATCAAATTGGGATTCCAACTGGGGTCTCTCAGACCCCAAAGCTCATACACACTGTCTTCCTGTGCCTAGTAGAGTAGCCATCTCTTTGCTAAACACTAGCTTTGTACAAGCCAATATACCAAACACATACATGAGTTAGGCATTCAGGATTATGGCAGACACTTAGTAGGTAATCAAAAGTTAACAATCTTGGGGTTGCGGGTGTCAAGAATCTGATAGTGTAAGAAAAGTAAAATAACTTGTAATATACCACTATAATAGAGATTGGCAGAAGGGATAATAATCAATTTTTGTTTGTAAATTAAGGAAAACTTCCCAGAGAAAGCAACTGAGTTGTGTTTTCAGAGATGAATAGTGGTGTGAATTCAGATTTCATCTAGAAGAAATGTACAAATGCAAAGAGATAGGAAATGGTAGTGAAGGTGGTATGATTTAATTGGAGCACAAAATAGAAAGAGGAAATTGAAAAACGAGGCTGGAGAAGTAAGAAGGTGCCAGATTGTGGAAGAATGCTTTGAATGAATCTAGGCTGGGGAATAGAGCTAGATTTGCATTGTGGGGATGGACTGGAAGGGAATGGTATGGAAATTGTAGAGAAAATTTAGGAGGCTAAGCAGGCAAGAAATGTGGAAGAGTGTGAACAAAATCAATGGTAGTGGAGAACAGAAGTAGGAAAGGAAATTAAGAGAAATTTAAGAGAGAGAAATTAAACATCTTAGCAAACAATTAGATACATATCACAGCTTTTTAATAAGGTACCTATTATATAAGGTAAAGTAATCTTAAACTTGTTAGGACTGTTACATTGAGAGTAGGTGAAAATAAATATTGTATCCCAATTTGTTACATTTCATTTATAATTCAATATAGCTTTACTAATCATAAAAAAGTGATGTTTTAAATGAGAGACTTCTACATCAGCTCACAAAATTCTTAAAGCAAGATACACCTGACTTAACCACTATTTAAATATTGCTTTTAAAGGAAATTGCCTTTTGTGAAGCCACAAACAGTTCCCAATGGTTCCCAAACTTTGCTGCACACTAGAATCACTAGGGAGCTTTCTAAATTTGGATGCATCCCATACTAATTAAATCAGAATGTCTGGAGCTGGGAGCCACACTTAGGTATACCTATGGGCTTGAAGGAGGATCAATTATTCAGGCAAATATTTTTTTCTTCAAAGAATAATATAACATTTATTTTGCCTAGATTGACTTTTAAGGTGTTAAAAATGATTGCTATTGATTTCTAAGTACAAAAATTGTAAATGTGAAATGTACTCTATCATTTTTCATATCATCTAAAAGTCATATTTTTAATAAAACATATGTATAAAACAGTCATAGAATACCTGCATTGGAGCTTTGTTCAGCCATTTGAAAGTTTTTATTCTTTGCAGAAGAAAGTCTTGTTGGACAAGGTTTTGATCCAAATGTTGGAAACATGTCTGACCTACAATGAAACAAAGCAATTTCAATAAACATTTAAGATCTACAGTTGTTCAACACTCATATCACACATTCTCTATTTTTGTTAACTCACAAACTTTTAGATAATAAGGAAGCAATAAGTATGAAAAACTGTGGCTGAGAACTTTTTTTATTGGTATTATTAATTTACCTTTTGAACTTCCAATCTTTTAAACATGGTCAATTCCTAATTATTCAGAAGAGGATTGCCACAAGAAATGAAAACTTACCGACTTAAATAATCTCTGGTTAGATAAAAAACTGATTCAAGAGAGTCCATTAAAAACCAAATCAAATGATCCCTAATTATCTAACATACTATCCACCTTCACATATAATGACAATAGAAACTTGACTATATTATAAATAAGAGATCAGCAACAAGTGAGTTTGGCAAATACTGCTTTCTTCTTGGAATATTTTTTGTTGTACTTTATTGGCATCATAAAGTCCTATAGACCTTATTTCATAAAGAAAGCAAACAGAAGAATGATAAACCTGAATACAAGGAAACTTGTAATACAAGTTCCTTGAATACAAGGAAATTGATGAGTTGTAATGTCAATAAATCATAATGGATATTTATAAAGCGGAGATTTTGCAAAGGAGTACAATTCTTGTAGTTGGGTATTTGTCAATGGGCATATTGAGAAAGTAATGTTAAATATTTTAAAAGAGTAATTTTTTTAGAACAGTTTGCTGGAAAATTATATATTATTCAGTTTTTATTTGACGTGGATGAAAGAAAATACTTTAGTCTCTAAAAGAGGTTCTTGACAATTTTTCCACCCAACCCACCGTTGTGGCTTTCTTTAGTTGTGATTTTTTTTTTTTTTTTTTTTAGGTATCAGGGGTTGGAGATTGAACCTGGGACCTTGTATGTGTGGAAAGCTGGCGCTCAACTACTGAGCCACATTGGCTTCCCTGAGTTGGTTTTTTCGTTTGTTTTGTTTATTGTTTGTTTTTGTTTTTTCAGGAGGCACCAGGAACCAGACCTGGAGCCTCCATGTGGGAAGCAGGTACTCAACTGCTTGAGCCACATCTACTCCCCTTTAGTTGTGATTCTTAATGAAGGGTGTAAGCTAGTTGAGAATAATTGCTCTAAACCTATTAAACTTAAATGTTTAAATTAATTAAAAGTAACCCAGTCTACTAATGAGTATGCACTGAATTCCCTTCTCACAGAGTTCTATACCTGAACAGAATAATTCTGAGACAATATAGGAAAACGTGAATTCTAAATGTTATAAAAAGAACTCCCCTGCCCTCCCACTAGGTTCCCAGTTATTTATATAACCTTGCAACTACAGAAGTATGTAACATAAAATTTCACCTTCATAGAAGATCAGGGAAGAAACTTTAGGTCTAAAATAAATGTTAAATATGTTTTTTTAAAATGTTTGGTTATTTATTGTAAACATTTATTTCACTAGCCTCTGTAGACATTCCAAATTCATTTTGTAAATATATGGTATTATTCTACTTAGGCAATTACAAGAAAGAAATTTCCAGTAAAAACAAAACAAAACAACTGTAATTATAGGTGCTAATTAAGTTAAAATGTGGAAGAGAAAATCAGGGTTGAGACAAATCTCTCATAAAGGGACAAAAAATTTGAGTTTAATTCTATGAATTGCTGAAATAAAGCATCATTTTCCACTAAAGTTAATAGAATACCACCTCTCCTTTGATTATAAAATCTCTATTTATCTACATTGTTAGAGGTTCCAGTTCACTTAAGAAAAAATGATTTTAATTTCATTTTAAATATTTCTAATGACTGTATTACCACCATAAAAATGGTTCAAGATAAAAATCAAAGAAAAACAGAATTAAAAAAATAAACTACAGCAAACATTAGCAAGGATGTGAAACAATTGGATCTCTCAAACATTGTTGACAGGAGTGTCAAACGATACAACCATCTTGGAAAACTGTTCAGCAGTTTCTTTAAAAAGTTAAATATACACCTACCCTATGGCCTAGTAATTCTACTCCTGGGTTTTTGTCCAAATCCCAAAAACAGGATCACAGAGATGCCCCAAAGCCAGGAGTGAGACCACTGTTTAAAACTTCAGAATTTATAGAGGTAACCTGGAAAAGTCAGTGCAATTGCTATGCTGGAAAATAATTCTCCATTGGAGTGGGGTGGCCGGTACTCTAATTCTAGCACTATTGCTATAGAGGAACTCTATAGCTGTGAGAGCTACGGCATGGAGTCCTAAGCTTCTACAAGATAATGGAAATAACAAGATACAAGAAATGGGCTAAGGGTTAGGTGGAGTTTATTCATAAATTAGAGGAACTTGGTGCTGAGTTTAAAATGAAAGCAGCAATATTAGCTATAGGTCAACAGGGAAAAGAATCAATGATCCAGAAAAGAGCTATAGGACACACACACAGTCACCCTTACAATCACCTTTAAAACACTGGTTTTACCTAACACTCTGTGAATACAGGAGGTACTTCATCTTTGAAAGGTAAGTAAGATACATGTTTCCTTGGCTGCTATGCACTTGCTTTCACTCACAATGTGAAAACCCTGCTTTCACCTAATGTTCTGCCAATGCAGAGGTTCTTCATTTTTGTAAAGTAAATAAGATACCACTTTCCTTTGCTGCTATGCACTTGTTTTCACTTAGAACCAATGTCAAAACACTGCTTTTAATAAACAAATGCTGCAGTTTCGTCACATTTGAAATCTAAGTACGATTCTAGTTTTTTTGCTGCTATGCACGTGTTTTCACTTACAATCAACTTCAAAGCACTGGTTTTCCGAGTGCTCGGGGAATGCAGTTGGTTCTTCAGTTTAGAAAACCAATAAAGAAACTTGTTTCATTCTCTGCTTTGCAAATTTTTTCACTTACAATCAACTTCAAGACTCTGGTTTCACCTAACTCTCTGAGAATGCAGGAGATACTTCAATTTTGAAAGGTGTGTAAGATACTTGTTTGTTTCGCTCTTATGCACTTGCTTTTACACACAATCAATGTCAAAACACTGCTTTTACCTAATGCCATGCCAATGCAGTGGTTTCCCCAGTTTTAAAAACTAAGTAAATACTCAAATTATTGGCAACCATGCACTTGCTTGTAGTTACAATCACCTTCAAAACCAGTATATTAATCTAAAGCTCTGTTAATCCAGGATCTTCTTCACATTTGTAAAGTAAGAAAGATGCTTGTTTCCTTTCCTGCTATGCTGCTGTTTTCAATTACAACCAATGTCAAAACACCGCTTTTACCTAACCCTAAGCCAATGCAGTAGTTTCTTCACTTTTGAAATCTAAGTTAAGATTTGTGTTTCATTTGCTGCTATGCATGTGTTTTCACTTACAATCACCTTCAGAACACTGTTGCTACCTAACACTCTGTGAATGCGAGATTTACTTCATCTTTGAAAGGTAAGATACTTGTTTCTCTGTCTGCTATGCACCAGCTCTCTCTCATAATGTCAAAACCGTGTTTTTACCTAATGCTCTGCTATTGCAGAGGTTCTTCACTTTTGTAAAGTAAATAAGATGCTTCTTGCCTTGGCTCTTATGCCCTTCTTTTCTCTTACAACCAATGTTAAAGCACTGCTTTTTCTATGCCAATGCTACAGTTTCTTCACTTTTGAAATCTAAATAATATTCTAGTTTCTTTTGCTGCTATGCACGTGTTTTCACTTATAATCAACTTCAAAGCACTGCTTTTCCCTAACACTCGTTGAATGCTGTTGGTTCTTCAGTTTAGAGAACCAATAAAGAAATTTGTTTCATTGGCTCTTTTGCATGTGTTCTCACTTAAAATGAACTTCAAGACACTGGTTTCACCTGTCTGTGAAAGCAGGAGGTACTTCAAGTTTGAAAGTAGGTAAGATTTTTTTTTTTGGCTGATATGCACTTGCTTTCACTCACAATCAATGTCAAAACACTTCTTTTACATAATGCTATGCCAATGCAGTGGTTTCTTCAATTTTCAAAACTAAAAGGATACTCATTTCATTGGCAGTTATGCACTTGCTTGGAGTTACAATCAACTTCACAATCCTGGTTTTAACCTAAAACTCTGTGAATCCAAGAGGTTCTTCACATTTGTAATGTAGGAAAGATACTTGTTTCCTTGGTTGCTATGCCCTTGTTTTCACTTCCAACCAATGTAAAAACACCACTTTTACCTAACGCTATGCCAATACAGTAGCTTCTTCACTTTTGAAATCTAAGTAAGATTTGTGTTTCATTTGCTGCTATGCATGTGTTTTCACTAACAATCACCTTCAAACCACTGGTTTTACCTAACACTCTGTGAATAGGAGGTACTTCATGATTGAAAGGTAAGGAAGATACTTGTTTCCATGGCTGCTATGCAATTACTTTCACTCACAATGTCAAACACAGCTCTTACCAAATGCTCTGCCAATGCAGAGGTTCTTCACTTTTGTAATGTAAATAAGATACTTCTTTTCGTGGCTGCTTTGCACTTATTTTCACATACAACCAATGTCAAAAAAGTGCTTTTTCTATGCCAATGCAGCAGTTTCTTCACTTTTGAAATCTAAGGAGGATTCTAATTTCTTTTGCAACTTTGCACGTGTTTTCACTTACAATCATCATCGAAGCACTGCTTTTCCCTAACACTTGGTGAATGCTGTCGGTTCTTCAATAAATATTAGGATAGGTTTTAGATAAGCAGAATAACAACTGGGGCTTTGGGATAGGGCTTATATTAGTTTAGGCACTCCAGTTACAGTAAGGGTTTGCTATTTCTCTCCACCTCCACCCCAAACCAAAGCTTAGCAAAGTAATATCTGTATATTTTCTTTTAACGTATTTAAAAATCTTAACAACTAGAAAATTAATGGTTTTAAAGTTTTTCTCATATATGATATTAGGGTTTCAGATTATAAATTAAAGATTATCATGCATTTAACATGCCAAAAAATAAAATACATTATTTTCTTCCCCTGGGGAGTTGTAGACAGAGAAGAAGTCAGTGATTCTTGGCTGTAAACTCCACTCTCACTGTAAGAGCTGATGTTGGGAGACGAAGATCGAGATGGGGAATCCATAGTCAAGTCAAGCTTAATTGCAGAATCAGGGCTCTCAAGGTCAGAAGTACTGCCACTCAGTTTTGCTCTTTTCTTAGCGGCACTATTCCGAAGGGACCTAAGTGAGCTCTGCATCTAAGAAAAAAATTGAAAAAAAAATTAACTTTGCAGAATAATATGAATTCTTTATATTAGTAAAAATTATTCTTAGATTTTAAATTCCATTAACTGTACCTAGTCATTCTCCAACCCAGTACTAACAAGATGGATGTTAATATATAAGTACATACTATAATACACAGATTTTCATCATTCAGGTATTTATTAACAACCTACTAAGTTGTAAGTTCCTTGAGAAGAAGGATCTCAAGCTATTGTTAACCATATCTCCAGCATTGGGCATAATGGCTAATATAATGTAGACCTGAATCAATGAACTGGATAGTAGACATCAGAGTTGAGTCACAGAGGTCCATACTACACTTAGATCACTAGTTGTGCTGATGTGGCTACTTAATAGTACTATGAAAAGGTTAACCAAAAATAACCAACTTTCTAATGTTTGAAGTTTATATCAAACTTGCAAGTGTTAACAGATCATTTTATGTGACTTATGAAGCCAAGTATTTCTAGAAACGAAGGGTAGAAATCATTAATACAAACTAATATATTAAGGCTGGGAAGAGAACATTTAACAAATGAATGAATGTAGAAACATCCATAAAACATACTCAATTCATAAGGCTAAACATTTAATGAAAGTATCTGTCTTCAATAAATGAAAGCATTCATAAATTTCTGAAGTTTTCACACTTGATAGGCAGGGTCAATAAACTCATGAATGAGCAAATATTATACATTATATGCTATGAAAACAAATAATTTCAATATAAAAATGCATATAGAAGTGAAATTAAACTGAAAATTTTGATTAATGTACTTTCCTTTGTGATACTAGAATACAATCCTAATCCATAAAATATGTAATAATGCCTTTCTTTTAAAATCAACTCACACCAAAGAAGATAAACGATGACCAAAGCATAAAACAATATGACGTATCATATTAGCAACTAGAAGGCAAGATAGACCATATTAAACAATTATTTAGGTTGATTCAATAGTATGGCCTCTTCCCTATTATATTCTTGGAAGGCTGAATGTCTAAAAACAGCACTATCCTTTTGTACTTACTAATAATTATGTAAAAGAAATTCAATTTTCAATTATCTACTCAAAGAAAAAAGGATATTTTTAGGTTATAATAAAAACACTGCAAAAATGTGTAGGATCATGTTATTTAAATAAGAGTTCTATAGGAAAATGCTTCTTCTATATGTTTCTTTCCTTCAGATGAACTCCCTTCCTAGCCCTCTTGAAATACAAATGAGTTGGGCAAAAAAATTTAAGGAAATATTTTACAAGTAGTTAGAAGTTATAGTGGCTAATTAATTCATTAAGAACCATCCTGAGTACTTTATAAATCAGTTTTATGCATCCTTAATGCTATGAACATACTCTGAAAATTACTATATATTAATTCTATTTTATTGAGCATATCACTATCAGTAAAAGATGCTTACATGTTAAAAAGAGGCTAAAGTAAGATCACAAAATATGATTTAGTGGTTTATACTTAATGTAAAACACTTTTTTAAACCTGATATTAGGTAAACTGAAATAACAAGGAGGCATCTATGGAAACAATGCTCTGAATCCAAAATAATACAACAACCACCTTGCCTTCTCCAACATAATTAACATGTACAGAGTTATATCGGCAATACATTATTATAGCAGAAATGGAGTGATGCAGGATTCACAGATGAGTATAAAATATGATCTTGATTTCATAAAGATAAATTAAAAACTTGCACATATACATAAGGATCATGGCCAAGGATGTTCATTCATTGCAGCATTATTTGCAATAGCAAATAACTGGTAATAAGCCAAAATCTATCACATGAATGAATACACCATAAACAAATATATATAAAATATTAATATAGTAACATAAAAAGCACAAAGACATACATAAAAGCACAGACTAACAGTGATAGTGATTGTCTCTGATGAAGAAGGGAGAGGAATTGGATTGGGTTAGGAACCATGTTATGTTTCACTTAAAAAAAAAAAAAAAACAAATATGACAAACTGTTTATTTTGGGGGGATATCAGTGGATAGTTGTATTATTTTATTATTCATACTTTTAATTTTAAAAAGGAATAATATGTGCATAGAAAAAATAATGGAAGGAAATAAATTAGAATATTAATAGTGAATTTTTCTTGGTAGTGGGATATGGTATTATGAATTTTCTTCCTAATACTTTAAATTCACTATATTTTACACATTTTAAAATAATGAAACGAAATACTTTTATTTTATTCATGAAATAAAATAAAAAGAATGGTATAGGACAGAAAGTAATTGATTTTTTTCTTACATAACAAGTACAATATGTCAAAAATGCAAGAATTTTTAAAATATTTTAAAAATGATATTTGGTTCTAACCTCTTCTTGATCCAAATCTTTATCCCTTACATTTAATTCTGAAAGATCAATTGTAAGACTATCTCTTTCACTCTTCCAAATATCTTCAGGCTCTTTCTTTATGTGTCCAACTGTACTTAAATCAGTTTTATCAGGCAAAAGGCTTATTCCCCTTGGTATGGGAGGGACAGGCTTTGTCCCATTTAGGCCTCGTCGGGAAGATGGTGATCTCACCAAAGCAGGTGTAAGTTGAACTGGAGGTTTTTCTTGAGAATTTTCTCCTGCATGAAAAATACATATTTTACTTTTTACTTTTATAAATTTTACAGAAGAGGGAGTTACAGTAACCAGTGTTTGGAATACAGTGTTTTTAAATAGAAAAGTACATTATCTTTCATTAGAAATAAAGATCACTATCTAAAATGAGATAAAATAAAAGCTGTAGTGTCCCCAAATACAACAAAAACAATGAGCCATCCCAAATCCTTTCATGTTAAATAAAAGTATTATATATACTAAATTAAATTTTGATATCTATCTTCATCCACATTATCATGATTAATTTTTTTTATGGTAAAGTCCATAATAAATTAGAAGGGCTGCTTTTCTAGTTTGATTTAATTATTAAAGCAACATTTGAATGATTACTATATGCAAAGCAGTAATATTGGGCATTGGGGAAGAACAAGTTGAAGTCTCAGGTTTCAATGGAATGCTTGACCTTGTGGGAAAGAAAGACAGAGAAGGAAATTAAAAGAAAGGAATGAAGGCTCAGTGTGAAAGAAAGTGATAAAATTGATGGAATATACAATAAATTGGTCTTATGGTTATAAAGTGGAACCATAAATTGGTCATATGGTTTAAAGTAGTTTAAAGGTAGACTATCTTAACCCAGGGGCTGGGGATAAGAAAGCATGTGGGATAGAAGAGTTGCCTTTAATAGACTTTTGTTAAAATTTTTAAATTTTATTTTGCTTTTAATAGACTTTTTATTTTGAGACTTCATCTGTCCTGAATGAACTTATATAAGTTCATGATTTTGGAGTAGGCTTTTGCTAAGAAAAGAATATTTTAGTTTGTAACAAATATTAGAAAACCCTTCAAAATAATTTTAGCATACAATAAAATTTAAGAAATGTTTTGTTGAACGAATGAATACTGGATATTAATTATATTAAATATATGAATTAACATTTTATATTTATAAAACTAAAATTTGTTATTAGGTTCGTGGACAACATGATGTTCACGTTCATTACAAATTCATAAAAACATTATTATTTGCCTAGTTCCAAAAAGGGATTTTGAAGTGGCAAATATAAGAAAGAAATGGCAATTTCAAATGACTTTTATATTATACATTTGATCTATTTAACTTACTGCTAAATATTTTCCTAAATATTTTCTAACTCAGAGAAATAAAATGTAATTTCCTAGATTTTAAAGATGTAACAAATTCATATACTAGCTCCAAAGTAATAATTCAAGCATACAAAAAAATTTAAACAAAGTATTGATTTTTACCATCATTTCTACCTGTAGGGTCAGATGATTTATTGCTGACAAGTTTTTTCTGTGGACTTGGCTTTGATAGTCCTTCATAGCTCTTAAGAGGCCAGGAATTTGAGAAATGAACAGAACTATCTTGACACTTCTTCGGAGATCCAGCAAGAGGAGATGTGTGCTTTGGACTGGCTCGAGGTGATGAAAGAGGATAGGATGGAAGGATGAAGGTTCCTGGACTTGGATTTGGACCGGAGTATAATAAAGTACGCTCTGTTTGACTACCAAATGTTTGTTGTGTCTTACTGCCAAAATTTAGGCTAGTATACACTGTAATCAGACAAAAGAAAATGTTATTTATGTATACACATTTTCTAAGAGTTTAAAGGTTATTTTTTTGCTTTTTACATTCAGATATTTATCCCATCTGGCATTTATATTTTTGTATGGTATAGGGTAAAGATTCATTTAAATTTTTTTCTATATTGATAGACCAATTTTCTCAGCAAACTCTTATTTTTTTTTTTAAAACAAATAATAAATTTAACAGATTCTTGACATTACATACAGACTATAAGTTCCTGAAAGATGAGACTAGAATTGAATTGTTTTGAGGCAGTCCACAGACTCTTTAAAAGAAGAAAACATATTTTAATTATTTTCTTTCTTCTTTTTTAACAAAACACTGTAAGCAGAAACAAGCTCTTGTTTAACAACTAAAATGTCAATTTTTTCACTGATAAAATCAAATTCCATTTTTGTGGTTGTTTTTATGCCCCTCAAAAGCAATCTAAAATCTTTTCAGTCTCACTAGATATCCAGAAAAAAATTTAACTTTATTTTACAAAAGTAAATAACAATTGAAGAGATATAGATCAATATCATTTTTTAAGTGAAAGATGATTTTTGTACCATTTGCAAATACTGTCTAGTTTCGAAACTCGCCAGCCACTGACTGCTCCAGCCACCTAACAGTTTTTCAGTAACCTCCAGGTGTTCTGTCTATCCTCAGTCTAAGCCAGCAGGACTCAAGCTACCAATTAGTAGCAGATGACCATTCTGAGGAACTCAGAGCCAGGAACCCAGGCCAGTCCCCTGGGAATTTGTTGAGGCTCTTTGGGGATAGGAACAAAGGTCTTAACCTGTGGTCAGAGAGGCCACATGCCAGGTAGCTCACTCCTGGCTTCTGGCCTCTGTAGCAACCAAGAAATGAACTTGGATTCCAGGCCACAGGAATGTGCATATGTGTGCATACTGGTGAAAGACTTAGATGGAATCTTTCCCCTGCCTCCGCAACCCTACCCCCAACCAGGACTCTGGTTTCTATTCTAAACTGCATCAGTGTTCCCCACACAGTCCTGGTTATTATCCCTGCCCCATTGTTGGGTGTGCTTATGCTACACCTGCCTTCAGCACCATTTTTCAAACTGTCCATCCTTTCCCTGCCATCTATAAAGCTTCCCAACATATTTGGGTCTATTCTTACGTACTCCTTATTGGTTGCTTTCCTCTATTTGTTTATCCCTACACCAGAACCAAAATGCTTTATTTACCATCACTCTATTTGATAGGACAAATCCCTTTCTATTTCTATCTTCTTTAATATTATCTTGGCCATTCTTGGCCCCCTTTCTTTCTTAATCTCTGCATGTCAGGTTCCATAAAACAGCATGCTAGGATTTTGAGTAGAACGGCATTGAATTTATAGAATAATCTTGAAAGAAGTACATTTTCCTAAAATTGAGTCTCCCTATTAAAAATATGGTATCACCTTTCATTTATTCAAGTCTTCTTTTATGTCTTTCAAACAAATATTATAGCTTTCCTTATAAAGGGTATGAAAATTTTTGCTAAGATTTTCGGGTAACTTAAAACTTTTGTTCATACAAAAATTTTTTTGTAATTAAATTTTCTGAAAATTTCATTTTCTCAAAGTTGCTGAACTTTATCAAACATTCTGAACTTTACTGACTTTTATATTCAGATTTTGTATCTGGCAACCTTGCTGAATTCTTTTATTAGTTTTAATAGTGTTTCTGTAGATGCTCTTGGATTTTCTATGTAGATAATCTAATATGGTAATAATGATAATGATGGTGATGATGATGATAATGATGACAGCTATTACTGAGCATTTACTATGTGCCAGGTGGTGTTCTAAGCACTTTATATATATTAATTTATTCCTCACAATAATGCTGTGGGGATAGGTAACATTCCTACTTTATAGACTAAAAAAATGAAGTACAACAGAGTAAGTAACTTGCCAAAAGTCACCTATTAGGAAATAATAAGCTGGGATATGAACCGAGGCAGTCTGGCTTCCAAGCCGGGGCTCTTAACCACTACATTGTGCCACATTTTATCTGGGAATGACAATATTTGTTTCTTCCTCTTCAAATCTTATACATTTAATTACTAGCTAGGTCCTCCCTAGTTAGAGAGTACAATGACTCCCAAATCCTTAGCACTCATCATTGCCATGAACTCTAGACTCAACATCAAAATGTCATTCAACATCTTCTCCTCTTAAGAGATAGCTGTCTCTGGGGAGTGGGTGTAGTGTAGCTCAGTGGTTGGGTGCTTGCTTCACTTGTATGAGGTCCCGGGTTCAATGCCCAGTACCTCCAAAAAACGAAAAACAAAACAAAAACAACATAAAACAAAACAAAACAAAAAGAGATAGATGTCTCAAACTGTAATGTCCCAAACCAAACTCTTGATTTCCCAGTTAAATCTACCTTTTCCTAATATTCCCCTTCTTGGTAAATGGCAACTCCACTCTTCAAGTTGTTCAGGCCAACCACAATGGATTCATTCTTTGACTCTTTTCAATCTCAAATTTCATATTCAATCCATTAGCAAATCATGTTGGCTCTACATTAGAAATACAGGGTGATCACCAAGTCTGGAAATTTAGGTGAATGCAAAATATATGGTTTTACTATTATTACATTAGAATACATAATAAAATAAAATGATCCATTTCCAAGCTTTATGGTCACCTTGTATACCAGAATCCAATCTATTTTCATCATGCCAACTGCTTCCTTTATAGCACAGGCCACATCATCTCTCACTTGAACTACTGCCACAGTTTCCTAACTAGCTTGCTTTGTTCTCTGCCCCTATCCCTGCCAAGATTAGACTCTATATAGCAGTTGTGATCCTTTTAAAACACAGTCAGAACATGTTATTTCTCTCCTCAAAAACTCCCCATGCCTTCCCAGCCCGTTCAGAATAAAATCCCAAATCCTTACCATGGCTTATAAGCCCCATGTTATCTCTTATATTTATTCTCCCCCTCACTCATTCCACTGACCTCTTTGTTATTCCTCTAATAAACTAAATATGCTCCTACTTCAAGACATTTGTACGTGCTGTTCTGTCTGAAATGTTCTTTCTCCAGATATCTACGTGGCTCACTTCCTCATTTCATTTAGGTTTCTGTCATATGTCCTTTTCTGTCACATTCTGTCCCCTTACCTTACCTTATTTTTCTTCATTGCATTTATTTTCTTTCTTACTGTTTATTTTACTTGTTTATCTTCTCCTCCTCCTACTAGATTTTGATCACTGTGAGATCTCTAGATCCTAGAAAAGTGCATAGTTCCCAATACATATTTGAAAAATTAGTCTTCAATAGAAGTGTAACAATGAGCACTTTTACCTTGTTCTTGACTGTAAAGTGAATTCCTCTAACATTCTACCATTAAATATATTTGCTATAGGTATTAATCAATGACATCAATAAGGTTAAGAAAATTCTTTTATTATTAGTTTGTTACATTTATAATCATGCATGGTTGCTGAATTTTTATTAAATGCTTTTATTGCATCTATTGACATAATTATATGTTTTCCTCCTATATGGGATAAGGTTATATATACTATATTTTTTCTGGAAAAACCCTACTTAGACATAAAATATAGTATATAAATTAAGCAATCATACAGCTAAATTTGGTTTGCTAATCCTTCATTTAGAACTCTGACTTTCATGTAAGTGGCCCAACATTTTCCATCATCCAGTGAGCTTATCTGGTCATAATCTCAAGGTTATACCAAGTTTATAAAGTGAGCTAGGGAATCTTCTTTCTTTCTTAATTCTCTTAGCCTGTATAAGATAAGAATTCCTAGTCTTTGAAGGTTTCACAGAACATTAAGAAAACAATCTGGGCCAGGTATTTTTCTTTTGATGGGCAGAATTTTAAACCTAAAATTCTGATAATGATTATATGTCTATTCAGGTTTTCTACTTCTGAGACGATTTTGGCAGGCTTAACTGTGTTACCCAAATATTCTATGTCTTCTAATTCAAAACTTCTTTATCCTATTAAATTTTCTATATAATTAAAAACTGATAGGTACAGACAAATTTAGAAACATCTTATTTCAGAGTGAACTGTCTGTTCTCACTATAGTAACGTGCTTTAGGCATAATTTTTTTAGCTTTTGTGTGCATTATTTTCCTTCTTAACATCAATTTATCAATACCTACTTTCCTTGCATCAGCATTTGCCTAGTGTATCTTTTCCATGGTTTGCCTTCTCCCAAACTATTTATGTTGTATTTTAGGTGTGGCTCTTGAAAGCTTTCTATTTATCATGCTTTTTCTTTACTACTTTTCCCCTATTTTCCTGCTTTTTACTGAACTTATCTTTTCTTTTTTACTTCCTTTTTTTCCTCAACCAGTATGAAAGTCTAAGGGTCCCCTTGAATTTTCCATTTTTTTTTTTTTTGAGGTACCAGGGACTGGGGATTGAGCCAGGGACATCATATGCTGAAAGCCAGCTCTAAACCACTGAGCCACATTGGCAACCCTGCGTTGGTTTTTATTTTGGTTTTTAATTTTTTTTAGTTAGATCAGTAAAAAAAAAATATTTGGGAAATGGGGGAAAGAACAGAGTTTGCTGAGAAATGGGAGAAAAAGAGAAATACACACCAAGATTTGGTATGGGCCCCTCTAGGCAGAGAGAGTCCCTGCACTGGTTTTTTAATTTGTTTTGCTTGTTGCTTTTTTTTGGTTAGGAGGCATTGGGAAATGAACCCCGGACCTCCCATGTGGGAAGCAGGCGCTCAACGCTTGAGCCACATCCGCTCCCCCTTTATTGTTTTTTAAAGATTCTCCATGACAAAAGACCTAGCTTATGTTTACTACAAACAAATAAAACAAATATTCTTCTAATGACTTAACTGTATATGTTTAATATTATTTATTCATATCTGACATTGTTAGGAATACCACTTCTACCTAAATCTTTTTTTGGGAGAAGAGGGGACTACAGGAGCCTTAAGTGGTCACAGATTTACATATGGAACTAAACTTACACTTTCAGAGTCCTGATTTCAATTACAGCTCTCTATTAATAGATTCTGATACTTCTATAATAGTGCTTCATTATATTTTTCTTTTATTAGGAGATTTAAAAATATTTTCTTACAAAGAAATCAAACCAAGTATATCAAAGCTTTTCATGCATATAATATAAAAAGACCAGTGCATTACAACATAACATACTAACATTCCAACACTCTGTATGGATCACTGCAACATTTAAAACTTCTAGATGGTTTGACATGTGGCATCCATATCCCATGTCCTTCAGAAATCCCACTGGGAATCTTAGTTGAAACGGTGGTAGTCCTGACAGACTTTTTAATGTTTAGCTAGGTATTAACTTAAATCTTGACTTCAGAAGAGTAGTATATCACTTTAGTAGCTGCTCTAATAAGTACTCTGAGAGATTTTAGAAAACCAAAAGCCACTAAGCAGTTCTGACTAAACACAGAGTGGAAGTAGTATTCAACGGTAATAAAATCATTCAAGGATATCCTAATAGGCTAAGTAACATAGTGAAATCCTATCTGCTTCTACTAATCTATATATGTACAGATGGGTCCCAAAGGTCTCTGTGGCAGTTTGATATTATTGATGAATTCCAAAAAGAAATAATATGTTTGTAAACTGGTCTGTTCCTCTGGGCTCATGATACCCTTTGATTGTATTAATTAAATTCAGAGGTTTCACTTTTATTTAATTAAATTAAGATTAGGGCTTTGATTCTGCCACATCAGTGGGACATTGAGTCCCCGCCCCCTTGGTGGGCGGATACTCACACAGAAAACTACCCGGCAGAAGAGAGAGCATAGTTTTTGATGCTGGAGCCCTGGGGAGAGAGCTAAGCCATTTGTCTCATAGTTTATATCTGGCCTTGTGGAGAAAGTAGAGCAGCTAAGTTTGGGAAGAGATGAGCCTGGGAAAGAGAGATGAGCCTTATGCCAGCCTACAGTTGAGATCAGAAGAAGCTGGGACTATGGAGCCTAAAAGGAAGAGGAAGGCTGAACCCTCACAGAGACCGGCAGCCATCCTGCTCTAACATGTGGCAACAGACTTTGGTGAGGGAAGTAAGTTACTCTTTATAGCCTTGTGACTGTAAGCTTCTACCCCAAATAAGTATCCTTTATAAAAGCCAACAGATTCCCAGTACTTTGCATCAGCATCTCTATTAGTCATCATAGCTGACTAACACAATCTCCAAGGGTCAAGATTTAGGTAATACTTATATCATTAACAAAAAAGGACTACTTTATTGAGAATAACACCACAAGAAAAACTTTAAGGAGTCATGTGGTGTTTTGGGGTAGGTAGAGGAAAGGATAGCTAAAACAGAAGTATTGTATTAACTAAATCTTCTCACTAATTTCAAATGAGCATTCCTTTTGCATCAACCAATAAAGAAATACATCTCTTATCAACTTAAAAAGAATTTTTAGTAAAGGACTACAAATAATTAAAATACCTCTAGAAATAATTAATTTGATCCTATCTCTAAGTAATAATTGAAATTTAAGAAACCTCTTCAAATCCAAAATTCATGTGACTGACAGCCAGCATCACACCTGTTCTTTTGTTCTATATCTTATCTGAAATGATAGCTAATCAGGAAGGAATGGTTCCTAACAGGGGGCATAATAAATTCTGGATACCCTGAACGTTTAAAATTGATAGGAAATAATTTTGCTTTGTTAACACAGGACTCTGTAATGGGTAGTTATTTTCAATGACTTTGTATTAAAATTCTCATCTGGATGATAAGTTTCTAAACTCTCATTTTAATCAGTTGTATTTATATCAAGATTACTAAATCTATTTTATGGTAACAATTACTAAAAATGTTATTAAAATTAAAAAATACAACCAACATCCTTTTCTTTTTTGTGATTAGCATAATTATATAAAACGACATAAGCTATATTGAAATCATTTGTATCCAAATAAATTTGGAATTTATACCTTTATCTTGATGACTGTTAGCTGTCCCCAGAAACTGTAAATCAGAATCCACACTGCCAGTTTTACCACATATCTGTGAAAATCCAAGTTGTCCACATTTCCCAGAAAGATCTGTCTGATGAGTTCCAGTAGTACCTTTTGAAGGAAGTAAGGAGAAAAACATGAAAGTAAAGGTTAACTTATTTCATGAATACATCTTATTTCACAAATATTAGTGTAATTTGGTTGGGATAAATATAGGAGTACATATATAGTGAGCCAAGGAGACAAGAAAGGGATAAAGCTTTTGGTATTGGCAGATCTAATTAGCAGCAGGGACTGAAGGGCAGAAAATTGATAAAGGAAAGGAAAAAGAGAGTATATTGAAGAATATGTACAAAGGTAAAGTTCTGCTATACTCTCCTCTTCTCAGAACAAAGTGTTTCATCAGACCTGGTTTCCTCACTCCCAATGTCTGAAGAATACACTACACCCAAAAAAGTTCTACAACAGAACTCTTCTTTCTTTTCTAACATACCACACAGCATTCACGTAGTTTCCAAGCTTATCCGGGCATGTGTCCCAGAGCCCTTTCCCTCACCACTGATTAGTTAAGATTATACCTGGAGTATAAGGTTATTAATAAGGGTAGGTGAGTGGGTCTGAAGAAAAGAAGGGATGATGCTCTCACTGGAGTTCAGTTTATTTACTGATAAAATCAGCGGGCCCCTTGTAATTCTGAAATTGTGTGATTTTTAAAATTCTCTATGATTTTAAGATAATCTTCAAGTACTGGATATCACCTAAATTAATTCTCACCTCCATGCCTTTAGTTATACCTTCTCCCTGCTCAAACAGTCTCTTTTGACTCACTGCCAATCCCAAGCCCCCTTTTTTAAAGTCCAGCTCAAGTCCAACCTTCTTCCTAGAGTTTTCCCAAACCACTTCAATCTCTATGACCTCTTCCTTTCTTGAATTCCTATAGTACTTATAATTCATATCATCCAATCTAGCATTAGGTTATATGTTGCCTTATTCTCCAGTTGTTTAAAACAGGAATAACTGGATAATGAGTTTCTGATGGCAAAGAACAATGACCCTTATAAAAACCCAAAATAATGGTATGGTTATAACTATATGTTCTTGCAGTTCTTTTTCTCTATTAAATAAGCAAATTAAACTACATTGTAACATGTCAAATTATATTAAAAGAGTATGTGTGGAATTACTGCAAAAAGGTCCATAAATTCTCATAGGGGAACAATGTTTGCTAAAATACACTATGTCCTAACTGAAAGCCAACACATTTCAAAATACACTATGTCCTAACTGAAAGCCAACACATTTCAAATAACTGGTATCATTTGGATATTAAGTGTTAACATCTATAACAAACACAATCCATAACTTCTAAACTCTTTCCCTTTCCAATTAGTATTGTTTTGTCAACACATCACCATTTTTCTAATTACCTGGGTGCTAAATCTTGACATCTTTCTCTCTTCCCTTTCTTCATCTTCTAAATCCAGCCATCATATATTCCTGATTATTACTTTCTACTTCATCTGCAAACAACCTTGTCACCCTAGCTTCTTTTTTCCTTAATGAAAAAAATTTCCATTAGCTCCCTATAGCTTACAAGTATGAGCTCAAACTTCTAAGCCTAACACACAGATTCTCTATATCTAAATTGATCTTTTACCACCCAAAATGAATCTTGCCTTGATGCAGTTCCCAGAATATCTCAAGCCCATTCCCAATGTAATCCTTTGCTCCCCCCATACTGTCTCTCTAAGCACTTGTATCATATGCAACCAAACCGCAAGACACGCATTTCAAGTATCCTTATGCCTTTATGCCCATGACGATGAGCATATCCTCTGAACTACCAAAATATTCACTTTCTGTAATATTTACTTAGGCATTTAAGCATCTTTTCCATTGCTCCAGTAAAAAATCCTTAGAGCCATTCTTTTTTTTTTTTTTTTTTAAAAGCAGGTTTATTGAGATATATTCATACACCAAACAATTCATTCAAAGTATACAATTGCTTTTAGTATAATCACAGAGTTTATTACCACAATCAATTTTAGAACATTTTCATTACTCCAAAAAGAAAAACTCCATACCCCTTAGCAGAAACCTCTCAATTTATCCTTCCCCAGTCCTGCATAACCACTATTTCTGTCTCTATAGATTTATTTATATTTATATTTTATATTAATGGAATCATTTAATATGTAGTACTTTGTGTCTGGTTTCTTTCACTTAGCCTAATGTCTTCTTTAAATTATTATTCTTTTAATTAGAGATGTTGTAGGTTTACAGAAAATACCACCCTATTGTTGACACTTTACATTAGTGTGATGCCTTTGTTACAATTGATGAAATTATAGTGAAATAGCATGATTAATTATAGTCAATAGTTTACATTAGGTTTTTTAAAAAAATTATTACTAGAGAAGTTGTGAGTTACAAAACAATCATGCATAAAATACAGGATTTGCCTATACTACCCTACCACCAACACCCTGTATTGGTGTGAAACATCTGTTACTATTGATGATATCACTTTTTAAATAATTATACTATTTTTTCAATAGTAGTTACCTTTGTCATAATTGATGAAAGATTATTAAAATACCTCTATCATCTATTATTTACATTAGGTGTATTTTTCCCATATACCACCCTATTATTACCACTTTGTATTAGTAGCATACATTTGCTATACTTCATGAAAGAACATTCTTACACTTTTAATATTATCTATAGTCCATTGTCTACAATAGGGTTCACTGGGTTGTACAGTCCTATGTTTTACCTTTTAAGTTTCCTCTTTTAAACACATTCACCTATACAATTCAGTGCTGTTGATTATATTCACAGTAAGTGCTACCGTCACCACCAGCTATTTCCAAACCTTCACCATCGGCCTAGATAGAAATGCTGTAGAAATTAAGCATCAACTCCCCATTCTTTAACCCCAATCTATCTCCTAGTAATCTATATTCCAGATTCTAACTCTAAGAGTCTGCTTATTATAATTAGCTCGTAACACTAAAATCATACAATATTTGTCCTTTTGTGTCCAGCTTATTTCATATCATTGTGTTGAGTGAAATAAGCCAGACACAGAAGGTTCATCCATGTTGTTGAATGCATCAGGACTTCATTCCTTTTTACAGCTGAATAATATTCTATTATATGTATATACCACACTTTGTTTATCCATTCATTGGTTGATAAATACTGGGGTTACTTCCATTTTTTGGCATCTGTGAATAATGCCTCTATGAACATCAGTGTGCAAATATCTGTTCAAGTCCCTGCTTTCAGTTCTTCTGGGTATATACCTAGTGGTGGGATTGCTGGATCATATGGTAATTGTATACTTAGCTTCCTGAGGAACTGCCAAATTGTCTTCCACAGCAGCTGCACCATTTTACATTCCCACCAGCAATGAATGAGTGTTCCTCTTTCTCCACATCCCTTAGAGCAGGGGTCCTTAATAAGGGGTCTGTAAGCTTGAATTGAAATTCAAAAAAACATTATTCTTGTGGGGACATGTTGGTGCGGGTATGATATATTTATTAAGTAATACGCAGTATAGTGTGGACTTAGTAAGGGGTCTGTGGTTTTCACCTGACTGGCAAATGGGTCTGTGAAACAAAAAAGGTTAAGAACCCCTGCCTTAGAGCCATTCTTGATTACTCTTTCTTATATAACAAACCCAATCCATCAGCAAATGCTATCAACCCTATCCTTGATATATAACCAGAATCCAATAACTTCTCAATACATTCACTAATACTCTGGTCAAAGCCGCCATCAACTGTAGCCAAGATTACTACAATAGACTCTTAATAAGTCTCTCCATTTTGCCTTCTTTTAATCTGTTCTAAACACAACACCCAAAACGAGCCTGAAAAACATAAGGCAAATGATGGCACTTCTTTCCTTAAGATATTCCGCACTCAGAATAAATCCAAAGTTCATTCAATAACCCACTACACCTGGTAAATAAGGACCCCAATTACCTTATTGATTTCTACTACACTTTCCTTTATTCATTCCATTCCAGACATACTAGCCTCTTAGATTTTTCGCAAACATGTCTAACACACTTCCATCTCAGTTACTCTGCATTGACTGTGACCTCATCCTGGAATTATCTGCCCTTGTCTCATGGTGTCTGTGTAGTGTCTTGCCTTATTTCTTCAAATATTTCCTTCTGAATTTGGTCTTCTTTTCTACTTTATTTAAAATAGCTCCCCTTCCAAATTCCTCTTCTCTGCTTTATTTTTCCCCATAGCATTTATTTCTCCTTTTCTTTTGAAGGATAATTTCTCTTCCTGCTTCATGGTTTCTAAAGAGATATGCAATGTAATATAATGGTAAGGTTTTTTCCTTCTGGCTTCTTTCTTTGATTTTCTGCACTTTGCACATGATATACCTTGATATAGATTTTTTGGTATTTATTCTGCTTGGTGTTCTCCATGCATCCTGGATGTGTGGTTTGGCATCTATTCATAATTTTAGAAAATTCTCAGCCATTATTATTTCAAATATTTCTTCTGTTCCTTTTTACACCTTCTGGTACTCCCATTTTCACATATGTTACACCTTTTGTAATTGTCCCACAGTACAATTTGCCCTCTTTTAATCACAGTATCCTGGATATTCTGTTCCATTTTTTTCCAGTCGTTTTTCTCTTTGCTTTTTCAGTTTGGGAAATTTCTATTGCCATATCTTCAAGCTCATTGATTCTTTCTTTGCCCATGTCCAGTCTACTGAGGAGCTCATTAAAGGCAGTCTTAGTTTGTTATATTTTTAATAAACTATTTTTAGAGCAGTTTTAGGTTTACATGAAAATTGCACAGAAAGTACAGAGAACTCCCATATACATCCCCATCACCATTAGATACAATTTTCCCTATTATTAACATCTTGCCTTATTGTGGTACCTTTGTTACAACTGATGAACCAACACTGATACATTATTAGTAATTAAAGTCCATCATTTACATGAAGATTAACTCTTGGTGTATACTGTTCTATAGATTTGGACAAATGCATAATGTCAAGAATCTGCCAATACAGTGCCATATAGATACTGCACTAAAAATGCCCTGTGCTCACATATTCGTCCCTTCCCCCTACCTCAACCTGTACCTATGGCAACCACTGATCTTTCTTACTATCTCTATAGTTTTGCCTTTTCCACAGTGTCATATAGTTGGAATCACAGAGTATGTAGACTTTTCAGACTGGCTTCTTTCACTTAGCAATATGCATTTAAGGCTCCTTCATGTTTTAATGTGGTTTGATAACTCTTTTTTTTTTTTTAATCACTGAATAATATTACCTTGCATCAATGTACCATTGTTTTTATCCATTCACCTGTAAAAGGTCATCTTGGTTGCTTCCAAATTTTTGGCAATTATACATAGAGCTGCTATAATCATTCAAGTGCAGATTTGTGTGGACATCGGTTTTCAACTCCTTTGGGCAAACACTAGTAAAGCAATTCCTGGATCATATGGCAAACCTATGTTTAGATTTGTAAGAAACTGCCAAACCGTCTCCCAAAGTGGTTGTACCATTGTGCATTCCCACCAGCAATGAATCAGAGTTCCTCTTGCTCCACATTCTCACCAGCATTTGTTGTTGTCAGTGTTTTGGATTTTAGCCATTTAAATAGGTATGCAGTAGTATCTCATTGCTGTTTTAATTTACAATTCCCTAATGATATATGATACTGAGCATCTTTTCATATGTTTAATTGGCATCTGTATGTCTTTTTTGGTCAGGAGTAAGTTCAGCATTTTTATCCAATTTTTAATTGGGTTGTCTGTTTTATTATTGAGTTTTAAGGGCTCTTTGTATATTTTAGATATAAGTCCATTGTCAGATATGTGTTTTGCAAATATTTTCTCCCAGTTTACAGCTTGTCTGTTCATTATCTTAACAGTTCTTTTGCAGAGCAGAAATTTTTATATTAATAAAGTCCAACTTATTTTTTTCTTTCATGGATTAGGCTTTTGGAGTTGTATCTTAGAAGTCACCCTGAATTTCTCCTATGTCAACTTTCAGAACTTCCATAGTTTTGCATTTTATATTTAGGTCTATGATCAGTTTTGAGGTGAGTGTTGTGAGAGGTGTAAGATCTGTGTCTAGATTTTTTTTTTTTTTTTTGGCATGTTGATGTCCAGTTGTTCCAGTATTCATTGTTGGAAAAACTATCCTTTCTCCACTGAAATGCCTCTGATCTTCTGTAAAGATCAGTTGACTGTATTTGTAAGGGTATATTTCTAGGCTCTCTATTTTGTTCCATTGATCTATTTGTCTATTTTTTTTAATAAAACCATACAGTTTTGACCACTGTAGCTCTATAGTAATGGTAATAAGGCTTAAGTAGGCTAGCATCAGCTCTGCAACTTTATTCTTCAGTATTGTTGGCTATTCTGGGTCCTCTGCCTTTCCATATAAACTTTAGAATCAATTTGTCTGTATTTACAAAGCTACCTGCTGGGATTTTGAATGGGATTGCATCAAATATATATATTATTTTGGGAAGAGTTGACATCTTAAAGATATTGAGTTTTCCTATCCAGGAACATGGAGTATCTATTTATTCAGATCTTCTTTGATATCTTTTATCAGAGTTTTATTATTTCATATAGATCTTGCATATGTTTTGTCAGATTATTACCTAAGTGTTTCTTTTTTGGTGCTAAGGTAAATGATGTTGAGGTGGGTTTTTTCGTTTTTTGTTCGTTTTTTTTTTTTTGAGGTACCAGGGCTGGGGATTGAACTTAGGACTTTGTAAGTAGGAAGAACTTAACCACTGAGCCACACTGGCCCCCCAAGT
>JAQZBX010032276.1:0-25936 GCA_029593785.1 Cabassous unicinctus | reverse complement strand
AAACATCTATATAAACCCTCTGGTCGGGGTGGGGAACCCCATAAACAACGGACCGTATAGCAAACAACAGAGATAAATCAAATGAGCCTTCTGAAGGCCAATCTACTTGGAAGGCTGGCCATTCAAGTTCACAGAGGGTTCGTAGGAAGCCTGGATCTGCTGGCTTCCCATAATCACAGGATCTCTTAAAGAAATCAGAAAAGTTAGCAAGAATGCATTCAAGAGGAGTCCGCGGAGTGGATTTTCCTTGTCCCATCCTGTTAGAGTTGAAACAATTAAAACACCAAGAAACACTGAACATAAATAGACAGACAAACAAAACACTGGAGACTAGTCTCACTTTCACTCACACAGCCAAGTACCAAAGTGAAACCTAACGGTTTCCAAAATCAGGAGAGGGTGTCCCCACCCTGATTCGGGGAGTGCAGTACCGCGGCGTCCCGCCTGCAACAGCCCCACAAATGCTCCGGAGCCAACACAAAAGGGAAAATCCCTTACCAGATTCCTCGAGGCCACAGTCCTAGTCCGAATCCGATTACGAATCGAAAGCAAAAGCGAGGAAGTGGAGGCACTTCCCGCTTAGTCTGAGGAGGTCGACCCCAATTAAGGGGGACCTCGCGGTTGATCCCGCTGGGGCCTCCAAATATACTAACCCAGGAGATCGACCATATTCAGACTTTAAGACTTTAGTTATTTTTATAAGATTTATTGAGCTAAGCCCGCGGGCGTCTGCAGCACACCTCACGCAGGAGAGAACTGCAGCCCCGAGGTTCTAAAATGGCTCCCTTTTATAGGGGGTTGCTGTCGCAGTTTGCAAGCAAGCAGGATGTACAGAAGAGGATTGTGGCAGTTAGCTAGCATTTGCACTTCTTTGGTATGCAAGGTCGCTCAAGGGAGGGGAGGTTATGTGCTTCTTAGATAGGACACTTAGGGAACAATAGAAAGTTTTTTTTTCTAAGTTACTTTGGGTAGGCTAATTTAGAGCTAGAGTACAACAGGACATCAGTCTTTACTGATGTTTGTTTTAAGAAGTGGTCCTTTAAAACTGTATTTAAAAGGAAGATACTGAGGGTATTATGTCAGTGTTTTAAGACAAGGGAATAGTGTCTTTATTTTTGGCATGGGTATTGCTCATTTGTACAACTAATTTTTATCTGAGGGCATTGTGTAGCTATCAAGGTGTTTTTCCCCCCATTTGCTAATAGAAACTTTAGAGGCACATTTGTGGTCTGTTTTTTTGTAGGTATATGATCATTAGAGTGTGGAATCTTAGGCTTATTTCTATCTCACATTTCCTTTGCTTTTTTTTTTTTTTTAACAATTTTTAACCTTACTCTTTATGTGTGTACTTTGTCGTTTTTCATGTAGACCTATAAGCATCTTGAAACTTTTTGTAGATTAAGATGGGATAAAAATAGTGTTCAACACGGAAAGTATTTGAGAGTCCATTATGTACCCACTGGCATTATGCTTATCCACTGAAATGGATAAGTCGGGTTCCTGCTCTGAGAAAATAGGTAGTTGAACAGATCATTTTAATAATGTTGAGTGTAATGCTATATAGGTCTATTGTATAGGATGCCAAGGACAATTGGGTTTCACTTGGGCTAAATATAGTAAGATGTATATCTAGGTTGGGTAAGAGAGAACTAGATTAAATTGTTTGTAGCACCTCTTCAGCACAGGGGTTGGGCATATTGTAATTTTCATTGTCACCTAATTATAGCTAGCTTCTCAGGAGTAAAAACTCATTTATTAAAAAAAAAATTTGTTTTTTAAATAAGGAGTTGATGAAATACAGTTTGCTCTTAGCTTTCATTTTAGATTTTTTTTTCCTAGCTAAAGCCACACTTGCTGAAGAAATGTTAAGTATGAAATAAGCTGAAGCAGTTTTAGGGTGTACTTGAGTTTGAGTTCAGTGATCTTGAAAATATTGTCTTTTAAACCAAATATGTAAGTTGGTATACATGGGAGAAAGATATGTGGATATTGTTTTTTCCATTTTTTCTTAAGAATGCTATTGGCATCTGGTTGCCTTTGTTAATGTATACAACTAAATATAAGGTCTTTTTTAAAAAAAATTCTAGGTTGAAAGAAAAGGAAAATGAAATGAAGAGGGTAGAAGCTATGCTAAAGGAGAGGGAGAGTGATCTTTCTAGCAAAACAAAGCTTTTACAGGTGAATATGATTACTTAACATTAATTGTCATGTGAATTACTGTCTTTGCATCTTTTTTTTTTTCAAGTTAATGACTCCGAAGAAAATAGAATATTAAGTGAGTCTCCTTCCTGCCCAGATACTGTCTCATTTGCCATAGATAACTGCTATCAATTGCTTGTATATCTTTTGAGAAAATGCCCATGTATAAAATGCATGCATCTATATGTATGTACATATTTATTTATTTTATAAGCATAATGTATTTATGCACACTTTTGTTGTTTGCCCCCCAAGGTGTTTTTGAGATCTTTCCATATAAGCATGTCTACTCTAACTTTTAATGGCTTCATGGTTTTCGATTGTATGGTTGTGTCATCGTTTCTATAACCAATCCTCTGTTGAAGGGTGCCTGGATTGTTTAGAGTTGTTTTTCCTGTTATAAACAATGCTTTGGTGAATATCTTTTGTACAAATATTTTGAATAGTTTTGTGAGTATATTTGCCTTCTAAGTTCCTGGAAAGAAAATTTCTGGGTCAAAGGCTTATGCAGGGCTTTTTTTCGTGGGGTGGGGGATGGTGGGGCATGGACAGGTAGGAGTGTGGAGAGAGAGATAATTGGTTTTAAATAAAAAATCAATCTCCTTCATGTATTTGTTATCAAAAGTGCTTATGGGCGGGGGGAGGGGGTAAATAAATAAAATAAATCTTTTAATAAGAAGTACTTACAAAAATTGATTTGAAATGATACCAAATTTGCAGGTACCTATGATTTATGGTACTTGTCTTGATAGCATTTCGTACTTCAAAGATTGATTCTGTCACATTCCATCTCTCTCCCAAGTAGGTTTTTTATTTTGTTAGATGATGTTAAATTGCCCTTCAAGAGTGTTTTTACCAATTTGTTCTCCTACCAACAGAAGGCTATTTTCACTTCATTCTCTCCAACACTGACAAAGGTGAAAATATTTGAATTATACTTGAAAGTTGGTAGGATTGTTTTAATTTGTGTTTAATAGTGAGAGAAGTTAATCACACTTCATTTATTTAAGCCAATTGTATAAGAATTGCCCTTTCATCTTTTCCCACAGTTTTCCTTAGGGTTGACTTTTTCTTAATAATTTAAAAGATTTCTTTTATATAATAAGGGAAATTAGGCTTTTATCATTATGTGAGGTGGTTTGTTTTACTTGGTTTTTCTTTTGATTTCATTTGAATTTTTCCCCCCTCTTTTGGAAGTGTAAAACTTTCATGTACTCAAATATCAGTAATTTAAGTCTTGGGAAGAAAGGTGTCTCCCTCTGTAGAATAATAAGATATATTTCACATTTTCTTCTAATACATAATGTTTTTAGAGTTTTATTCAAATGTAATTTATTTCAGAGTAAGTTGTGAGAATAACATTCTAAACTTTGAACAAAAAAACGCCTAACCACTTTTTATCCATCGTTATCTAAATGCAGTTCAGCAACCTTAGGGCACTGTCGTATCTAGAGACACTTTTGGTTTTCCCACTTGGGAAGGGATGCTGTTGGCTTCTAGTAGGTTAAGGTCAGGGATGATGCTACATATCCTACAATGCACAAGACAACCCCCCACAACAAAGAACTATTTAGCCCAAAATGTCATTAGTATTGAGGTTGAGAAACCTTGCCCTGCTGGTTTGAAATGTCACGCTGTACCAAGTTATCAAAGGTATTTGGGTCTATTTCTTGATCCTATATTGTCCCATTAATACATGCCTTTTCCCAAGCTAATACTAAATAATTACTTCAATTTTATAATGTTTTAATATATTATAGAGCTATACTCTTAAAATTATTATAATTTTGGGATTTTCTGAGCTTGTCTGATAGGTTTCAAAAGTTTATATGGAAAATAAAAATCTTTATTCAGGTATTCATGTTGAATTTTTCTTTAAATAGGAGGTACAAGATGAAAACAAATTGTTTAAATCCCAAATTGAGCATCTTAAGCAATTAAACTACCAACAGGTAGGTACTTTTAAATGTCTTTTTATTTATGTGGTAAAAAATTTTATAACCAGTGACTGTCTGTTCTTGCCATTTTTATCTTTTGATTGAGAATATAGTGTCCTTTTACTTATAACTATTTATAGAATTTCCTAAAAATCAAAGCAATTTGCTATGTCATATCCAAGATAAAGTAATTTACAATTTATAAAATATATACAAATAATATTATCTGTATTCCAGATCTGTTCCTTGTCTGTGTGTTTTCTAATATCTAGAATGCTTTTCTTAGCAAGCCAGTTAAAATCCTATAGAGGACCATTTAAACATCTATGTATACCCTACTTCCTCTATTTCTAGACAAAATATCAGTATTTGGAGAGGAATTAAGAAATGTATAATATTATAAGTAATAGTTTACCACTATATAAAATACTTTTTAAGAAACTACAGTTCTGCTTGGTAAAAGTTAAATAAAAATGTGTGCTTAAAGATATGTTACCAAAATATTCTTTAAACTAATTTGTTGTTTTATCACCATATGGATAAACTAGAAAATTCTTTGACAAAAGAATCAGAGTCCTTGTTGACAAACTTATGATAGTTTATTTTGGGGGACTGTATTCATGAAGGAATTAATGAGAAACCATACCTGAAGGGCTATGTACCTTTACATTTATAACATTAACTTTTTGTCATATGAGAATTTTTCCTAGTTTTTTGTTTCATTTTTGTTATCTTTTGACTTATGGGAGCTTACAACTTTTTATGTAGTCAATTATGGGTTGTACAGATGAAAATTTAAGGTAAAGTCTTCTAGAAATCTTTGCTTTGAAATTACGTTTGATTCTTTTAATAGGCATCTTCTTTACCGCCTCATGAAGAACTGTTAAAAGTGTAAGTAACAAGTTTGAGTCACATTTTGGAAAGTGTTTTAATGTGCTATACAATTCTCAGATAAGCAATTTGATGTAACTGCAAATGTCACCTAATCTATTTGGGTATGTTGAACTGCAGGTTAATAGAGCTTAACTGTGCCTTTGGTTGAGCTAAAGCACTTTATTTTTTCACTGTATTTATATGTCTTTGTATATGTTATGCAGAGAAATAATCGATTTTTTTTTTTTTTTAAGGCATTCAGAAGATGTTCAGTCAAATTAAACTGTACTTTGAAGGCTTTACTAAATTATCTTAAATTATCTCACTTACCCTAATGAGTATCATTATGGAATTAAAGGCTACAAATTTTTGTTTAGCTTCTGTAATCTTTGATTACTCTTTTTTAAGAAGGCATATTTGTTATTGTTGTTGAAACATTTTTCTTTTATTGTCAGCCTGTGTTTTTCTCTAAGAAGCTACATTTAAGGTCATTTTGGATAAGTTAGTATATTTCAACATATTTAAAGTCAACCACATTAAGTATATTTGGTGATATAAGTAATCTAAATGTTCTTTCATCTTATTTACAAAGTTGGTGATTTACTAGGTTAAAATTATTTATGTTAAATTGGGTCTAGAGTTTTACTATAGGGTAGAGGTTGACATACTTTTTCTGTAAAGGGCCTGATAGCAGATATTTTAGGTTTTGTGGGCCACACCTCTGTTGCATATTTTACATCTCTTTTTTAAAAAAAAACAAAAAACTCTTTTAAAATGTAAAAACAGTTCTTAGCTTTGAGGTCCATACAGAAAACAGGTGACTTATGACTCTCTGCCATTGCTTTCTGCAGTTGGGGAAATAACTAACTCATTAGACTAGATTGTAAAAACTAGATTGTAAAAACTGAGACTGCTATGAAAATAAAAGAACACCTAGCTCACTTTGTTATACTTTTGTTTTAGTCAGCCACTTAAAGTCATAACTTATTTCATTGCCTTCTGGAATAAAAATTATATATTTAAGGGAGTGCTTCCACATCAGTTTCGCTACTGAAAATAACTACTGCAACTGACTGAAGTAAAATGGAAATAACTACAACTGTAACAGTTCACATGTTCATGAACATGTGATGGGCTTTCTATGGTAATAGCTAATAGCCAAGTATAAAGAATTTGCCTATTAATGCATTTTTCAAAGTGTGTTGCTGTTTATTTTGTAATAACAAATGTTGATATGTAGGTTTCTAAATTGCAATCACTACCTGAAACTCTTGCTATATGCATTAATGTTCTGGTTTAGAATTTCAGAAAGAGAGAGAGAAATAACTGGTCTCCAGATTGAGTTAGAGTCTTTGAAGGATGCTATTGAACACCAGAGGAAGAAAAATAATGTAAGCAAATATTTGTTAGAATGAAACTTTTCTTGTTATAACTTCAATATTGAACTATCATGGTATAGGATTTTTGTTTGTTTTTTTGAAGTTACTGGTTCTTTAAATTTCTTCATCTTTGTAGTAAAGTACTGTTGTTTTCTCTGTAGCTTTTTTGCGGGGGGAGGGGTGATGGTAATTGGGGTGATTATTTTATTGGAGAGCAGGGTATTTTTTTTAAACGAATAAAGTGAAAAGACCAACTCTTACACTTATGAGTATCATTTTAAATACTGAAGTTATAATTATTATAGCTCTAAATATTTTTATTAAAAATTCAACTGAAAAACTTTCTGTTGAATTTTTATTTGGGAAAAGAATTCTTTCAACTCAGCATTTTAAAATCAAAGGTATTTCCTCATATTTTAGTTGGGCTAGCCTTTTTATAAAAAAGTAGAAGTAATGCTAGTGTAAGTTTGCTCAACTTACACTAGCATTAAATTAAATTCTTTCTTTCAAATTAAGAATTTAATTTTAAATTATTAAGTCTTTCAAAGCCTTCTAGAACTTCCTTTTTTTTTTTTTTTTAACTGAGATGTTGTTCAAATTTGATAATAAGCGTGTCAGAGGCCTTAGAATCGGGATACATTTATGTTAAAGTAGGAAGGGATAGTGCCTTAAAAATATAAATCCTAATACTTTTAGTGAATAGGCAAATAGTGAATTTAAGTGAATCTCTTAAACATTTTCTCTGACCAGAAAGAGAAACCTGTAACAAAAATCTAAGCATTCTTGGTAGAGGAGTTTTTGCATACAAAAATATACTTGCTAAGACTTAAAAAGACTAAAATGCTATTGAACTCTAATGGAGTATTGATAATGAATAGATTGTGTTTTCTAATGAGTTAAAATTTTCAAAGCTTGTGTTAATTTGTTAATTTAACAAGTTGGCATTTTCTTGCACCCAAGTTTGTCAAAATTAGGTATGTGAATTGCCTTTTTGTGTGCTTATGTAACATTACTAACAGGATTGCTTATTCACAAAACTTAGGTGAATTTGTCAATACACTGCTAACATCTTAATTTTGTTTGCTAATTGGGATTCTGGGATAAGGAGTACATGATAATGCCAATCTAATATAGCAGCAACTCTGAAGGCATTTAAGTGTGGTGAAAAGTGCTAGGACAGTGGAGGCTGGCAGATTGCCAGGTCAAAGTTCTGCTACTTTATTTGCTGTGTATGCTTGGCCATTTTTCTGAACCTACCTGGGCTATGATTTTTCTCATCTTTAAATGTGAATAAATATTTCATAGGATTGTTGTGAGGATTAAGGAGAATTTATGTGACACACCATGTACACGGTTTGGCAATAAGTATGCATTCAGCAAATGGTCTTTTTAGTTTTTTAGTTTTTGTTTTTTTTGTATGTGTGTTTTTATCTATTTGCATTTCCCTGAAGACTGAAATGCATTTATATTTGTTAATGAAATGCTGTTAGCATCTAGATCTTTCAGAGCTCAGTTTCTAATGACTTCTGTTTCTCCTCTAAGAGAGTGTTTTATAGCATTCAGGCCTCCCCATTTGCCTTAATCAACTAACTCATACAATTCATGTCAGGTTGTTTTATGGCATGCACATTTGACCATGCCAAGAAAGATACAGAAGCTCAGTGAGTTACTGTGTTATTCCTAGGTGGACTTGAAATATGTTAATTTTATTAAAACCTATTTAGAGGAAAAAAATATCCTGGTGCAGTGGAAGGTCCCACAACATGATATTGGGCCTTGATTAAAAATCATATATAAAGCTTTTTTGCAATATTTGTGTGCTTACTCTGTTCTTAATCCTTACTGTTCCGTGCACTTAAAATCATATTTGTAATCTTGATTTGTCTGTCTACTTTTGAATGCTTTCCTTGTCATATGTGCTTAGTAATTACTTAAAAATTTTCATATTTGACATGTATACTAAAACATGGAAAGTTGGCATCTTTATTTTCTCATTCAAACTTTCAAACATTGCTTTTTTATTTTTTTGCTAATAAACATATTTCCCATTGAAATAATTTTGCAGTAACCAGCATTTAAATGCAGTGCAAAATACTAATGAAGTAAAAACAAAATCTTTCAAAAATGGATAAACTGAAATCATTCTTTCTAAAAATGATTAGGACCTTCGGGAGAAAAACTGGGAAGCAATGGAAGCATTGGCATCAACTGAAAAAATGCTGCAGGACAAAGTGAACAAGACTTCCAAGGTTGTAATGCTAACTCCTAGAAACAATCCATTGAACAGAGAAAATCTGCAGCTTGTCTTAAAATCAGACTAAAGCATTTAATTTTACTGCAATTTAAATATAAACTCTCCTTATCATCCACATTTATCATATCTATAATCTCTGCTTTTTCTCATCTATTCCTTGAAGCTTTAATTTTGGGCATGCTGATTTGTTGTGATTATGTAATCATTTAAGGTTTGGCGAGCACTGCTTTAACCTGAAAAATCTAGGAAGACCTGTGCTACATATGTAAGCTCTTGTCACTGTGCCTGTTGGTTGAGAAAGAATTTTGTTAAAACCAATAAAACCTAACTAAATTAACAAACACTTAAATACCTAGCATGTGTCTATGATGTACAATGTACTCTCCTAGGTTCTTTGGAACACACCAAGAAGATTCAAACAAAGTGGAAAATTATAAAAGTCATAAGAAATACAAAGAAGAGATTGATCCTGGATGTGTTATTAGACACGGTTCCTTAGAAAGGGAGGTGGAGCTGAACTTTAGCGTTTGAAGCAGCTAGACAGTAATGACACATGTATTAATATTTAGCATGGCATATAGTATTACCGTGGATAATTTTGTTGACCATAGTATATAAAGTACTCCTGTAGCATATATCCCTCTCAGTCTTCAAAACAATGAAGGATATTCTCCCTGGGCTCAAGTTGTTCCAAGGGTATGAAGATTTTCAATGAATTATAATTGAAAGAAAGGTGTGTGCCATTTAAGTATTTTGAAAATTCCCACCAAGAATAAATGTAGAACAGGAGTATTGAATTTGACTGCTGGTTTATAAATGAAAAAAACAAACAAACAAAAAAAACCCCTGTGTGATTCAGTTTAGTATTTTAAAAGTATTTTGTGGGCAAAGGTAAACTACTGAATTTTCAATGCAAATCTTAGTGACATTTGAAGGACATTTTTAGTGGCATATTCTTATAACATTTTTTCTATCAAGCACATCTTTGTAGTTATATTTCCTTTAATGTAGTGGATTTGTATTTATTTAATACCTACTCATTTGCACACTAATCTTCACTAAAATCCAAATTTGAGACAGCTGGCAGGGCCACAGAAATCTAGTGGGGGAGGAGGGGAATATCTAAGGCTAAGGTAGGACATTATTGTTCCTTTGTGAGTGGTTGGATTTACACAGTCATTGTGTCAGCAGCGAAGGTATTGTTTGTTTTTTTTCCGAGAACTTTGCTTCACTGTTAAGAGCTACCTTTTAGCTTTCATTTTGTCAGTGAGAGTTTAACTTGTAGGTGCTATTTTATATCATGCCGTTCCTGCAAGAAGCTGTATGTTGCCTGCTGTAGGCCCTCTTGCATATGATTCCTAAAAAAAGCTAGAATTTATCTACATTTCAAAACTCATTACCAGTGTGTGATAGCTTCTTGCATAGCTAATGAGCTACAGAAAATAGAATTTGCAGCCTTCTATATTCCAGTGGAATTTAGCTAGCCCTCCAATAACTGTAGGTGTAGAGCAATGTTGACTCACCTGATGCGTATGTAAATACTTTTAGTATTTCAGAGGATAGAAATAAGTCAGACTCGTCTTATCTAGAATGTAACAGAGAACAGCAGAGTTTTTCCAGGATTATTTTTAAAGTAGTAAATATTCTTGAGGAGCTGCTGTAAATGACATGGTCACATGAAAGGTACTTCTTAAAGATAGCAAGGGAATCAATTATAATAAAGCTGCTGCCAATATTAGGTCTTTTCTGGGGTTAAAGTGGAATGACAATTGCTATACTCACCCAAACTATTATGTCAAGTGTAAACCTTCTAGCTAAAATTGTGTTAGGATAGAATAACTCTTCATCCTTGTGACTCTTGATTATGACTTAAGACACTTTTTCCCTTGGCTAGTTTTTCAAAATATTTCTGTTCTACTGTGTGCCTTTTCTTAACTGATTTTCTTTTAAGACTGTTCTACTATTTTTATGGTCAGATGACAAAAATGATTTTTTAACTGCCTCTGAAATAGCAGTTAATTATTTTCCTTTAATGAGTATACCTTATTTTATGTAGTAGGTGTATTTTTGATAAATAGTGGATTTTACTTAATTATTGAAAATACACTATTAAAATTTCCATTTAAAAAATCTTGCCACTGGTCCTTAATAAAGTAAGTTTTGTGTACACAAAACTTTATTAGAATAAAATTTCTAATATTTTGTAAATTGTTTTGTATGTGATTGGATTTGCTTAAATTGAAGTGTGTGCATTTTAAAATCAGTAATAGATTTTAAAGATTATATGTAGAGAGTGGGGCAAAGATAGGTTTGAGATTTTGCTAGCTTGCTTGCATCTTGCTGCCTCTTGAACTTCACAAGTATTGTTTTGAGACAATTTTCTTGGCTTGGTTTAGATGTTTTTTTTAGTTTAGTTTTTTTTTTTTTTTTTTTTATCTTGTAAAATAGTGTGACTATTAGATTTTTTTTTTGCATGTGATCAAGTCATTGCCCTAATTTTGACAAACCATGGTTTTGAATTTGTAATTAATATACATTAGACTTGGACTTAAAATCACCAAATTTACACACACATATATATATATGTAAATTTACAGCTGTCAGAGTCCACACACAAGTGTCAAAATTAGTCTTCTTAATACTTGGCATTAGTCAAATAGTATGCTATCAGTTTTTCCTCTCTTACTTCTTTTTCCCATATGTGCCACCCAACAACTTTTGATGGTCCTTTTTGTTTTGTTTAGCTTAAATAGCTCCACTTGACTTTGAAGATAGAAATATTGAAAGTTGTCATTTTAATCCCTATGGTATTATAGTCTATCAGGTATACATTTTATATAGAGATATTTGCCAGCCAGTAAGCCTCAGTTATATTAATGAGCTGTATATTTTTAGTACATGTACTTTAAAGTTTTAACTGTAGGAGGTGCCTTTTAAAAAAACAAAAACAAAAAGATTGATTCCTGGAGGGGCAAACACCAAGGAAAATGTCCATATTAACAGATATTGCCTTAGCTTGATTTACCATACAACATGATTTGTTATTGACGATGCTTTAGAGATTTTGCAGATTTTTTCTTATGAAATCATTTTGATACCTTAAAATGGGAAATTTTAACATTTGTCATTATTAAAATGATTTTTTTAAAATACTGTGACTTTTTTACTCCCTTAGAACTTAATAGATTGTAACTACCCCACCCCCCCGCCTTTAACTCTGTAATACTGTAAGTTTGATTTGGTTCATCTTCTGCTTTAGGAAAGACAACAACATTTGGAAGCTTTTGAGTTGGAAGCTAAAGAAGTTCTGAAAAAATTATTTCCAAAGGTGTCTGTCCCTTCTAATTTGGTAAGACCTAATTTCTTTTTTTCTTTTTTTCCCCCTGTGGGCATCTAATCATCATTCAAGGAAGTTGTGAATAAGCAGCAAGCATTTTCACTTGGATTTGATAGTTTGTTCTTGTCATCTATTAACTTTTTTAAGTAACAATCTTGAAGATAATATAGAGCAACTTGATTTACTTGAGATTGTGTTTTTAAGTGGGAGCGGAAAGTTACTTTGGTTCAGAGAATGAATACAATAAATACTTGAGGGCAGAAGGAAATCAGGGTATATTCTGTAAATATTTCAGTTTGTATTTCTAAAAGATATGGATTCCTTTAGGAAAAATAGCCAAAATACTATTTTTACATTAAAAAATAACAATACAGCCTTAGTAATTTCAAATATCTAGTCAATGTTGTCATTTCTTCAGTTGTCATATAAATTATGCATTTTGTTTTAATAACCATATTACAGTTTACTTTAATCAGGACCATATAAGGTCAATATGTTATAATTGGTTTAGGATATTTTTCAGGTCTTTCTTATTCCACAGGCTCCCCGTCTACATCCCCCCATCTTTTTATTATTATTATTTTTTAACTTGATTGTGTCCTACAGTCTGGATGTAGCTGGTTGAATCCCCATGGGGCTGGCATATTCTTCTGTCTTTTGTGTGTCATATAAATTGGTAGTTGGATCTAGAGGCTTGATCAGAGTCAGGCTCAATATTTGGGGGATGATGGAGGGTGGAAAGGTGTAGAGAGGGAGAGCAAGTGGAAATGCAGTGTTGTGCATTTCCATCAAGTGATACATAATGCCTGCTTGTCTCTCTTTGGCCAGTTGGGGCTTGTTTAGGCTGTCTACTGAATCCTTTTGACACAACCCTGCTAAACTTTGGTAGGTTCTTTGCTTTGTGGTATGCCACGATGTTTTTATTTATCTTATATATTTCCAGCCCCACACTTGGAATCAGCCATTTCTCCAAGGAGCTCTGGTTCCTCTTAGTGGGTGCTAGGGGTGGTATATGACTTTTTAAAGTAAATTTAATCGTCTGTTCTGTGTGTAGTCTGAGTTGAACTGCTTGTTCTCTTAGACTATATATACAAGTAGATTCTTTTGTAACTGTTGAGGATACATTCAGGTTTGATCAAATTAGTATATATCTACCACTTTAGTTGAACTAATGAAATATCTTACACTGGGCAAATATATGGATATACTGCTAGTTCTAGTTTTGTTCTTACATTGAACTAAAAGAAGGGGTTCCTATTATATTTTCTCTTTTTTTTCCCTTTGTGGGCCTAATCTGTTTTTGTTTCCACTTTATATTTTATTAATTTAATAGAAATATTTGGGCATTTGGCAGTATTTTATAAGCCAAGAGGGTTGATGATTTATAATTTCTATTCTTCAAAGATTGTGTAAGTTCACTAGCAGTAAAGACCATTTTAATAAAACAGATTTATTCTTAGCAGCAATAGTAACTACCCCGAACAAGCAAATCTTTTTTGACACTAAATATACATAAATCACCATAAGATATGGGAGATACTATTTAGCTTTTGTTAAGAGTTGACTATTTCTACATGTAGTCTATATATAAGAAATGCATTGAGCTTTCTATTTCTATGTGCTACTTAGAGTCTAGCTTTATAGTTTTTGTTTTTGTTTTTTAATTAATTTATTTATTTTATTTATACCCCCCCCTTGCTGCTTGTGTTTTACTGTGTCCATTCGCTGTGTGTTTCTTCCGTGTCTGCTTATCTCCCCCTTGCTGTGAGGTCCCGCTGCATCAGCCCGCCGCGCCGCGCGGGCCAGCCTGCTCTCACAAGGAAGCCCCGGGAAGCGAACCCGGGGCCTCCCGCATGGTAAATGGGGACTCTATCGATTGAGCCACACCCGCTTCCTGCCGTGAGGTCTCGCTGCATCAGCCTACCGGGCCACGCGGGCCGGTCGGCCTGCCCTCACAAGGAGGCCCCTGGGAAGCGAACCCGGGGCCTCCCACATGGCAAACGGGAGCTCTATCCATTGAGCCACACCCGCTTCCCGCTTTATAAGTTTTTAAAAGATGTGAAGGAGAATATATTTGCCATATAAGATAAAGCAGTAAGATTCATTAGTATCAAGATGAGTTAATATAATTGGCAGACATAAAAGGGCTTTTATAAGTGAGAAAAAATGTAAAGTTTTGAGTTTGTTATTTTTTTGGTGAGAAAATCACCGTAGGAGGGACCTAAACTATATGACCTGGAAGGAGGTTTACAAATTTTAAGCAACTAAATCAGTTTTTCAACTGATTTTGACTTATATTGATTCTCAATATTTGAAGTGTTAAGTAAGATTTTAATAGTATAAATTTAGTCTTGGTTCACATTTATAATGTGAGAATGTAATTTTAAAAAGACTTTTTTGACTAACAAATTTGATATTAAGGTTTGGTACTATATGGTCATCTCAGCATCAAATTTTGTTTTTTATTCTTATTTGATAGTGTATAGAGAATCCTGGTTCAGCCACATAAAGTAAAATTTAAAATTATAGCATTTGATAGGAATTTCATGTCTTTTTTTTTTTTTTTTTCTTGGATTAAACTAATCTAAAGACTTTAAAGAAGAATAGGAGGTATTTTGATTTAAAGTATCTTATAAACATTCCTTATCAAAATTTAAAATTTAGACAAGAAGTATAAATTAGAATAATTTATTCTGAAATTTAGAATAAGAGCTAAAACTATGATCTATGCATTTTCTTGGCATCAGTTAAACAATTGAATTTTTGTTAGGTTTAAGCAAGTAAATATGCTCCAGTATCCATACCATTTCTCATTGTGATTTTAAAAATATACTTCATAATACGTATTTCATAATTCGAATGAAATATTTTCAGAATTCCTGGAGTACCTTCATATTATCTGAAATCCCTGAATAGAACATCTTCATTTGAACTTTCTGAATGTTCTACTCAGATGTTTAGTTTTTGCTAACTATTTTACTTGAAAAAAAGTTTTGAAAATTACTCATTCTGGGTTTTCTGTGTTTTTAATTGAATTTATTAGTAATGGGGCTAGTAAGTGGTAGAGGCTGGATTTTGAACCCAGGTCTTTGTCTACAAGTCCAGAATTCATTTGCAGATATTCTTGGTCAGGATAAATAATTTATTTGGGTGGTAGCACTAATATAAACTTTCCAGTGCATATGTTGATACACTTAGTAGTATCCCACAGGTTCCTTAGGCTCTGCTCACTTTTCTTTATTCTTTCCTCTTTCTGCTCCACAGACTGTATGATTTTAGTTTCTTGTCTTCAAGTTCTCTTATTCTTTCATCTGCCACCTCCAATCTGCTATTGAACTCTCCCAGGGAATTTTTAATTTCTGTCACTATGGTCTTCAGCTCTGTTTTGTTCTTTTTTTGTAATTTTCATCTTTCTGTTTATTTTCTCTTTGTGTTTGTGTTCATCTATTGTTCTTCTGATTCCCTTTAGTTTTTAGTCCATGTTTCCCTTTAGCTCTTTGAGTATGTTTAGGATCATTCTTTCAAAAGTCTGTCTGGTATGTCCCAGGTCTGTTCCTCTTCATCTATGGTTTCTAATACTTTAATCTGTTCCTTTACCTCAGGCAATGCTTCCTTTCTTTGTATGTTTTGTAATCTTTTGTTGAAACCTGGATATTTTGATATTTTGATGTGTTATTGCTGGAATTTAGATTCTGAGGTCTCTTAGGAAAGTTTGCTCATGGTCTTGGGCACTGCACTGTATGTCCTATAGCCACCAATATTTTGCCTCAGGCAACTACAACTTAGCTCTCACAGTTCTGTAGTAGAGTTCCATGAGCTGGGACAGTGAGCCTGTGGAGAATATCTTGGTTCACTCCATCAGGCTGCCACCAGTCAGATTGTGCCATATGTGGTCCCATTATGTTCCTGAGGGTTACTCTGTTCCCTTTGTAACCGGGACCAGGAACCCACACTGGGACTATGGGCTGGCTCTTTGTCAAGCTAGTGAGGGGGTGGAGGAGAGACCAACCAAAGAACCATGAAAATCAGCTTTTAAGTAGCCTTTTTCTTGATTCAGCACACACTCTGTTTCTGCTAGCCTTTAAGTGTTCTCTGGAGCTTTGAGAAAGATGCTTCTGCTAGTTCTTGCTGGCTGTTCAAAGCTTCTGTGGGGAAACAGAACTCTGAAGCTTTCTCACTTCCCCATTTTGATTGGGGCTGCACTCTCATATAGGTATATTTTTAGTGTTTATTTTTAAGATTGGATTATGTCCAAGTTATACAACAGTTAAATTCCACTTTGAAATTTTCAGAGGGGTGGTGTTTGTGTATGTAGGTTTCATTTATATTCTTCTAATTTGGTTATTTAAAATATTTTCACTTAAGGTATTTTCAGAAATTGATTAATTTGACTTTTCTTCCCCCCCACCCCCCCAGAGTTATAGTGAATGGTTGTGTGGATTTGAAAAGAAGGCAAAGGAATGTATGGCTGAAACATCAGATTCAGAGGAGGTTAAGGTTAGTTCAAGAAGTGACAAATCTGTATTTTAACCAAACATGGAAAAAAGAAGTGAATCAGGATTTGTCTTTATGAACTTGGGAAAGATAAAGGATGAACTATGAGTAGAATAATGATGTTTTGAAATAGTTTAAATAGTTGATTTCATGTCATGTAAATTTTAGTGGAAATATGTCTTCCTTGAATTTGATTTGTGTCCAAATCTAATCTTTGCCATTTATTTAACTCTTAAACATTTCTGATCTGTACATGTAATTATCCCTTATTCTTTTTTTAGCCTTAGCTTAAAAAGTTAGGAACAGGTGAGGTAGATTGGTAGAAAATGATTGGATTCCTGATATACCCAAAATATATCATTAGGATTGTTCAGAAACAGAAACAGGATGGGTTTTTGTCCTTGACTACTGAGATTTGGGGGATTTTTATTTTTTATTTTTTCCACATCAGATGAATAAGAGTCCCATTCCCATGCACGTATCATAGACATGATCTTAATAAGTGGGTCTGCTTTTGTTTTTTTACCATCCAGCTAAAGAATGACAAGCCTATTTATTATAATATATTTTATAGTAAGCATACTTAAAGAGTTTTATTAGCAAAATGCAAATGCAAAGGTCATTGAACTTTACTGCTATTTAGGAAGGTTGAAATGTAATGTTTCATTATAAACTGAAACCATTATCATAACATACCATTAAGTACTGAAACAAACTTGTACAGAACTTTCTGATAAAATTAGAGAATTTTGCTTTATTTTATTCTTTGCAGGTTCTAGAGCATAAGTTGAAAGAAGCTGAAGAAATGCACACATTGTTACAGCTAGAATGTGAAAAATATAAGTCCGTCCTTGCAGAAACAGTAGGAAATGATTTTTAATCTACATATTGGGGTTTCTTTTGAATCATTAACTTATTCCTTAGTGGGTTAAAATAATTTATTTTGGCATTAGTATATGACTTTTTCAAAACAATTATATTTTTTTCTGTAGGAAGGAATTTTACAGAAGCTACAGAGAAGTGTAGAGCAAGAAGAAAATAAGTGGAAAGTTAAGGTTGATGAATCACAGAAGGCTATTAAACAGGTATTTAGAAAAAGAAGTTAGATTAGTGGTTTTCATGAGTGGGCCGTGGACTATCAGCATCAACATCATTTGGAAATTTGTGAGAAATACAAATTTCTCTCAGTATCTGAAACTATGTGGTGAGGCCCAGTGATCTGTTTAAACAAGCCCTCCAGTTGATGCTAATAGTCACTCAAGTTTGAAAGCCACAGTTTTAAACTGTGACTGAAGAGTAATGATAAGAGTATGAAAAATATATTGAAAGGTATTTAAATGCTATGAGATAACATAAGGTAAAGAATTGTTTTCAAAATAAGTTTTAAACAATATTTGTGCAATCTTAAGTTTTTCTCCTACTTAACTTTGGTGTAGTAAAGAGTGCCATCTGTTGCTCACTTATTTTCCTGATCCAATCTGTGCAGAATTTAGATGGCTAATGGTACTTTTGTTAATGCATTTGGGGATTAAATATAGTTTATTATCACTTAATTAAAAATTAGGCACTTTTTGTTGGACTTAATATAATATTATACAAATAGAGTAGGTTTTGACCACAATTTAAATCAAGTTGTATGTGACTATCTCATTTTTAAGGTCTTTTAAAATTTGGTATGACTTTTAAGTGTGATCTATTTTAAAACCTCTAAAGTGTCTAATTCGGAATTCTGCAAGGTAGAATCTTCTACATCCTTGGTGATTTACTTGATCATATAATTGTTCCACATTTCAGATGCAGTTGTCATTCACATCTTCAGAACAAGAGCTAGAGAGATTAAGAGAAGAAAATAAACGTACTGAAAATGTATGTTATTTGATCATTTTACTTGTAATTTCCCTTTTAGCAGTAAGGGTTGTCTTAAGATCTGTGTTTTGAGATTTCTTTGATCTAATGATGTAGTTGTGCTTTTAAGAATATATATTGGGTAGTGTTTGAGATGATACAGTTTTATATTCATGTGATAATATTCCATTGTGGAGAAGCATTGTGAAAGAAAATCTGTAATGTATATGTTATTTTTTCTTTCTTTGTTGCATTGCTAGCTGAGGAGAGAACGAGAGCATTTGGAAATGGAACTAGAGAAGGCAGAAATTGAACGATCTACTTATGTTACAGAAGTCAGAGAGGTACATATGACAAGTTTTTTCAGCCTTGCTTCTCAATTCAGATTAAATTTATAACAATGATAAAATATTTCAATATAAGTTGTTTGTGACAGAGCTTCCGGGTAGCATACAAAACATGGGATATCTTAAGGAGATCAATCTTAAACTCTAAACTTCATTGCAGCTGAAAGATCTGTTGACTGAATTGCAGAAAAAACTTGATGATTCATATTCTGAAGCAGTAAGACAGAATGAAGAGCTAAATTTGGTAAGAAGCTTGTTCTCCACTGAGTATCAAGTAGGCTCTGAAAACACTTGTGTTGACATGTGGAGAAACCATCCAAACTTTTTTCTCCTTGCTAACAACTTTAGCTTGGCATTTTTATAAGTTTAAGATTATCTTCTTATGCTGATGGCTCCTGAGATCTTTTCTTTTCTTGAGTTGTAAGACGATCCTTCTTTTCTTGACTTCTAAGGCAATCCTTTTCTTAGCTTCTAACAATGGCATGCTTGGCTACCAACTCTTTAAAAAATATTTTCCATGTTTTATAAAGCCAATTTTTTCATTTCAAAGAAGTGAAGCTAACAGACCAAGATTGACTCAATTGTGAAGATTCTCTTCCAGACTGTTATAATTAATTGGGTCTCTTATTTTCTAACCTGGGAGAAGTTTTTGAAGGTTGAAGATACCTATACGTCTTCATTCGGGGCAATATTCCAATCCACTTTATTTTTAAAATAATTTTTTTCTTTTTTTATTTCTTTTTCCAATCCATTTTATTTTAACTGGTTTTTCTACAGATTATAAATAACAAAAGGCTCGTGAAATTCTTCATCATCAACATATCAGTTAGAGCATAGTAATCCTAAAACTACTGTAAACTAAGAGATAATCTAAGCTGTAGATATATAAATATCTTATAAAGACGTAGAATACCCTGTATTCCAATGCTTAAATTTTCTGAAAACCTACACTGATTGTAACAGATTTAGTTGTTAGACAAATATGGCTACTTTGTTCTCTTTCTCAAACAACAACCATTAAGTCTTCCTGCGACTTAAAATTGTTAGAGCATAGGATTTGATCCTTTTAAAGTAGCTGAATAAACTTTAGGAAGGTTAGGGTAAGTTTTCTCCTGACCTCAATTTAAACCTGCCCCGTTGGAATTTTCTCATTGTACCCCTGGTACAGATACCAAGAAAATTACTTCATTCATTCATTTTGTATTTGGTCTTCTGTGTTATGACAGTGACTTATGGGAATCAATATTCAGAGCAGTGCTCTATGAAATATACACAAAGCATATATATCCCCCCTTCTATTTAAATTTTTTAAAATTTTATTTACCTTTGTTTTACTTTAATTGAACTAATTCCCACTGCAGTATAAGACTGGTGTTACATACATATTTGTAATATGTTTAATAGATCAGGGTTGTGATATGACATGTCTATAAGCCCTTATCTTACAATATGTTTTTAAAAAATCATTTCTAATTGAATTTGCTGGACTTCCGTAGTGGCATTAAACCCACAGGATTATGGTTGCATCTTCATTCAGCCTGATGCTCTTTTTGTATTTTTGCCTCTCTGTTTCTGTCAAGAGGTAGTTTTTAGTGGTATTTGCTTTTTTCAAGATGATGCCTTGAGTTCAGAATTAGAATAGCTGTTGCCACATTTTAGATAAATTGAAATAACTTTTGTATTTTCTTGGGCCATAAGAATATCCTCTCTGATGTAATATCTTAAACTCAGAGTTAAGTAAAAGAGTGAAAACTGAGGCATTTGGTTATTTAAATAGTGTTCTCAAAATGAAATTTCCATATGGAATGGCCCCCATTAATTCTCCCTCCAGTCTCCCTCAAATGCCAGTATCTTATGTTTTGCTCTTTTGGCTCTCCAGAATTCTTTGGAAAGTTATTTCTATGGGTGGGGGGATTTTAAAAATATACAAATAAAAACAACTTGATGAAGTTAGTAAGAAAGTTATTCTTTGTCAATATAGTCCATTTCCCTTATTCACATTTAAGTGAATCAGAATGGTTGGCCAAGAAGGATTTTATTGGCACTAGAGTTTTATAGGGCTTTATAATTGGTTTGATAAGTTGGTTATTGAGAAACATAACTTAAAACTTGGTTTAATTTAAGGCAATTTGTAAAATGTGACCTTGCACTCTTCCTTTCAGTGATGTCTTAAAAGATGATCAACATTTACATTTATGAACTTTTCATTTTACTGTATTTGTAATGTTCCTGTTAGATGTCTTTTAAAATATTACACAATTGATTATTTTATCCAAGCTATAGATCAAGAACACCTTTAAAAACTGATAAAATTTCTATTTGCCTTTTATTTTGAAATAATTTAAATATGAGCTACTTTGTGAATAAAAAATGGTAATACTTTTAAAAGGCACTTTATTGGAATATGATGGTTTTGTTTTTGTATTTGCAGTTTTCCACTCTAAACTCTAGTTCATTTCTATAGCTTTTCCTATGTTTAGCTTTACAGATGGGGACCTCCATTGCTTAGCTTTTCTGTACATCTGGTACATATTGCCTAATCCACTGTGCTTAACTGTTAGCAATCCCATTGTTTCTCATTTGTCCTTCAGTCCTAGTTGTATCTGCATAATCAAAGTAGGATACAAATTAAGTTAATTTGTGGTGTTGCTTATTTTTACAGTTGAAAACACAGTTAAATGAAACAGTCACAAAACTTAAAACAGAACAAAGTGAAAGACAGAAGGTAGCTGGTGACTTGAATAAGGTAAGACACTACTTGTCCAGAAGATGTAATATTATGATGTCATGTTGTGCCTGATATCTCAAGCAAATAAAATGCAAATTCTGGATCTGTTTTGTTTCATAATATTCACTTGTTTATAAATTTAAGTTCAATCTGGAACTGAACTCTTTGGGCTTTTTTCTAGTAATAATTCTTAATTTGCTTCTCATCTCATCACATTTACATATTTAACTATTTTATACAGTATAGATTGGAAATTTTAATTTAATTGGAGTTGCTCCTTTTTAAAAAATTTGGTTGCATCCTTATTTTTTCCCTCGTTAGGATTTGCCTAGAAAATCAAAGTACAAAGTACATTTCTGTGACTTTTTATGGATAAAACGAAAAGATGTATAGACCTCTCTTTCGCATTTCATTCCCTTCATTTATTTCTTTGTATACATTTTTTTTCACCTATTATATTAGATTGCACTTTTTACTCTTTGCATTATGTTGTAATTTTATTTGGGGCTATTTTAAATAGTGTAATTCATATATGCTTATATTAAAGCTGCTTTAGAGTTATGGTAGTGTTTATGAGAGATATAGTCATTAACAAAACAATTAGATAATCAGATGTATTTTTTAAAAGTTGAAAAAGATTTTTTCAGTTCTGTAGGTTATACTTTATAATTGTTGTCATGCAAAGTCTGTGAGTCCAGAATTAATTTGAACTATTTTGGTGTTGTCATTACCAGCAGATAAAATGAATTTAGGAAGTTTGTTTTAGAGCACAAACGTAGATAAATATTACACAGCCAAGACTGAGCGATCTAATTTACTTGATTTTAATTTTTGTTCTCTTGATCAATTTTGGCCTAGCAGTTTAGTCTCAAATTTCTTTAAGGATATTAAACAGGTGCTCAAAGATATGTATATGCCATATTCTTTAGGATGGCTAAAAATAGGTGACAATTTATTTAAACTCCCATATTTATACAATAGATATTATGTGCAACACTCTATTTGAAATGTACGTAATATTTATTGACATGAAAAAGGTAAACAAAATACTTATGTAAAAACTCATTTATAAAAAATTTTACATATATGCTGTTTTATGAAAGTTATAAAACAGCATATATAAAAGCTCATTTATATAAAATTTTCTGCCATTTTCTGTAAGCACATATATACATAGAGAAGAATCTAGACCAGGGGTCAGCCAATTTTTTCCATAAAGGGCCAGAGAGCAAATATTAGGGCTTGAGGACTACATAAGGTCTCTGTTGCATGTTCTTTATTGTTGACTTTTTGTTTGTTTTGTTATGGTCAATTCTTTAAAAATATAAGAACCATTCTTGGCTTGTGGGCTGTACACAAACAGGTTGTGGGCCGGATTTGGCCCATAAGCTATAGTTTGCTATAGTTAACCTAAAAGTCAAGGGTGATTATTTGTGTTTTTAATTTCTTTATATGTTTTCTGTATTGTTTGAACTTTTCAAAACAGTGAGCATGTATTTTTATAATCTGGGGAGGAGACTGCTTTTACTTTTTGAAAAAATTTTGAATACTTTCACTTTACATTGCATTTTGAGAGGAGTTTTCATCTTGTATAAAATATGTAACAAAATCACTTATTTTCTTGCATCTATTGATTGTTGTGTATTTATTGGTTATCATATTATTTTCCTTACAGGCCCAACAGTCATTGGATCTTATCCAGTCAAAAATAGTAAAAGCTGCTGGAGACACTACTGTTATTGAGAATAGTGATGTTTCCCCAGAAACGGTACATATTTTCTTTTATCCAAAATCTCTGGGGCTAATTACCTTATAAATTCTGAGAAGAATTAAAATGTACAAAATCTTTCTCTGACTAGAAATATGCCTCTTTTGCCATTGGTTATGTTGTTCTTATCCTTTCTTTGAAATATCCTACTTCTGAAATGCATTGTTTTTATTGATGATGATTTTCATTTTAGCTCAGTAAGATATTCTGTTAATTTTAAGGTTTGTGTTGAGAGGTAGTATGACATACTGCTTAAGAGTGTAGATTCCAGGGAGTGGGTATAGCTCAGTGGTTGAGCGCCTGCTTCCCATGTATGAGGTCCCAGGTTTAATCCCCAATACCTTCTTTAAAAAAACAAAACAAAACAAAAAACAAGTATAGATTCTGGAGCTAGACTGGCCTATGTTTGAATCCTGGTCCTGCCACTTAGTAGCTGTGTAACTTTGGGCATATTCCTTAGCCTCTCCATATCTGAGTTGTTTCATCTGTAAAAGGCAAACATAATAGTACCTATCTTGTAGGGTTGTTGAAGGAAATAAATAAATAAATATATAAACCACTTAGAATAGTGGTTAGAACTTGGAACAGTGCGTAGCATTTAGTAAGACCGCAATAAATGTTAACTGTTTTTACCTTTGTTATGAAGATGCTCTCCTTTCATACTGGGTAATTTTTTTCTGAAAGGTGAAATGGATTTTTTTCTGATACTCATAGGTTTCTAGATTTTTCCCTTTTTTTTGGCTTAGTGACGTTTATAACATACTTTTTTGGTTACATCTTTTTATCACTAGTTAGCAAACACTATTTCTGCGTGGTTTTTGTTGTTGATTTTCATGTCATTTTTCAGATTTTTCATGTTTGTATTTAAAACAACAATCAAATGTTTTCTGTTTTTGATTAAAAATGCCTTTTCCTTGTGTTTGGAGTTTTTCATCACTTCCATCTTCTTTTCACCAGTCTTCTGAGAAAGAGACAGTGTTTTTAAGTCTAAATCAGACAATTACACAGTTACAGCAGTTGCTGCAGGCAGTAAGCCAACAGCTCACAAAGGAAAAGAACACTACCAGATATTAGGTAAGAATGACTGAGGTATTGCTGTGCACTTGCGGGTAATTGACATTATCTGTGTGTGTATGTATGTATAATCTGTGTTTACCTTCCATTCAGGGAACTCTTACTGCCCTAAAGAAAATATTCCCTCATCTCTCCCAGAACCTCTAGATGACTACATTAGCTTTCTTGGAGTTTTATTTCCATCTTGTGCATATTTTTAAGGTCTTGTAGCTTGGAGGGGGAAAGAAAAAAACCTTAATCTTTGCCTCTTTTGACCTTTTTTATAAAACAGACTTTCATGTAACTTGGTTACCTGGATTTTTTTCACTGCCATGGTGTTAGTTTATCCTGATTTTAGTTCTGTTAAAGTATTTGTGATTTTTAATTTTTTAAAATTTTTAAATGACTTGCTAAAGTGACCCTAACATTTTACGGTAAGATTGCAGAATTGAATTTCAGGTCATCACAATTTCTTTAAATTGGATGCTAGGTTATTTAAGTTTGCTTTTATTGGTAGTCAAAGAAATCCATTCTTTACCTACTGAGGTGGACATTTTAATAAATGAGAATAAATGAACCCATTATTAACCCAACCATAATAGGAGCTTTTACTGCTAATTTGGAAAACTCTGATTTGTTGGCATTTAAAAATGACTCATATTCCAGCTAATGAATGCAGGACTTTTGTTGTTGTTACTTGAGTTTTACCTCTTTTATGGGCATTCTGTCACACATTCTAAGGTAATTAGAGTATTCTAATATACACTGAATACTTCAGATAATCTTTTTTGAGGCTGCTTGTTCTAAAATAATCATATTGTCCTGTGGAACAAAGACCCCATGAAACCCACTGGGGCAACTCATCACTCAGTTTTCCCTTTCAGACCCCACCCATGAGACTATGTCCATTATACAGGGCTTTGTGTATAGGTTAGGCCCCCTGAAAAATTGGGATGGGCCTGTATTTTGATATTACAGGAGCATTCTGTCTCCATGTCTTAGAATAACTGTTCCTCAAATTGTATTGTATTTTGCCAAATTAAAGCTTTATTTATATTTCACCCTTTCTACTTTGTCAGAAACACTGAACAGTTTTGTCTTTTCTAATCCTTGTTAGACTACTGATTTAAAGAGAGAAAAACCTTAAAAATAAAAAGCCAACTCTGTAGACACCTTCAGAGTTTAGTTTTATAATAAACTTGTTTGAATAATTAGACCTTTACATTCCTGAAGGTAAAAATAAACATGTAATCTTTTATCTTATTTTGCTCAATAAAATTGCTCAGAAGATCAAAAATGGTAAAGACAATGCAAAATTTAACATTTTAATGCTGATGTTGTACACTGTTTTACCTAAAATTTGGGGAAGTTAACTGCCTCTGATTTCAACTCAAGAAAACACTTTTTTGTTGTTGTTGCTAGTGTAATCGGTTTTTGTAATGGCATCAGCAAATAAAGGGATGCTTATTATTCAAACTTGTATAATTTTCATTGAGCTTTTATAGATTTCCTTAACACTATAGGTCAACGTAATTTCAAACAATTATTAATTGTGACCATTGAACAAGGCAGGATAAGTATTGTTGGTTTTACAACTTCTCTAATCAGAGCTTTGGGTCTTCTCTGTGGTTCTGTGTAATTTAAGCTGTGCTCAAGGTGGCTTTGGGTTACAGAATGGACAGGGCAAGCATTTAAAAGATTTCAGACTTAACCACCCTCACT
>JAQZBX010032275.1:0-25928 GCA_029593785.1 Cabassous unicinctus | reverse complement strand
CAGTCACTACTTGATATTGATTACTTCTGGTCAACCAGATGTGTAGAAAAAAAAAAAAAACTTTAACAGAGTTAAAAAAAGCTTTAACAGAGTTAGGCAGAATTTACATTTATAGTTTCTGCAGAAACAGGAGCCAAGGTTAGTTTAAGTGACTCAGACCTGACACCCTGTGCTGCAGTTTCACTATTGTTTAAATTTCTATGTTACTATTTAACTTTTGTTTTGATTATGCATTAATTTTATGCATATAGATGAACATACATAACTACTTATATAATTGTATGATTAGCATGTTCAGGAAATCATGCTTGAACATACATTGCATGATCAAAAAAGGGGCAGAAAACTCCATCCTGGATTTGGACTCGTACTATGTTAATTAAGCAAGTTGAAGTGAGGTCAGGCAGGGGTTTCTTCTATGTAGATTTGGCTAGCCAGTTTGAAGTTGCTTTTCATAATTCATTGCTTCAACAGGATGTTCTTGACTAAAAGAAATGGAATTTGGAAATAAGAGAAGGTTGCATCTCATTACCTTTTAATTACATATAATTCATTCCATTGTTTCCAAGCAACAGGGAGAGAAACAAGTTACTTTCAGGTATTTGGTCATCCTACATCCCTCAAGTTCTCAGCCAAACTCTACACAATCCCCAAGGAATGTTTTCCACACTCTGTCATGCTGGGGTAGCAAAACACGCCACGAACAATGGGACCACCCTCTTCAAGACCTGGAACATACTCTCCCTTCCCATATACATGGGTAGGTTCACTCTATCAGCCCAAGATGATGCCTTAAGTCCAGGCCTTAGTTTCCATGATATTGCCTTTGAAGTCATTTTCCCATCAATATGTCACTTTCCTGTCACTTTTAGTTCAGATTAGCAATGATTCTGTTCATTAAGATCTTACAAATATCCTCTTGGTTTTGCAGGCAAGAAAAAAGATCCCAGTCATCAGATGGAGAGACTTTCCACAGACCCTTCCTGAATATCTACATTTCCAATCCTGACTTATAGTGAAAGGACTGGATGGTTCCATGTTAAGTTAAATCCTCGCATGTGGCCATATTCGCTGGGGAGTCATTTTCTGGAAGTTCAGAATTTACCATACATTCAATTTTTGGCTTCTTTCTACCAAGGAGTTCAGTTCTCAGCTTATCCATTTCTTCTCAATTTATGCTATGAGCTGCAAGGAGAAGCCAGGCTGTGTTTTCCTCATTTAGTTTGGAAATCTTTTCAGTGTAATATCCAAGTTATTGACTTTCAAGTTATGCCTTCCATCTAACATCAAGAATCAATTTTGCCAAGTTCTCTGCCACTTTAAAATAAGGATAATCTTTCTTCCAGTTGTCAATGACAAATTCATCATTTCTGTCTAAGGGCTCATCAGAAGTATATTTAGCCTCCACATTTCTATTATCAGTCTCTGCAAAGCAATCTAGGCCTTTTCCTACAGTCACTTCTCAATTCTTCCAGAATCTTACCCTTACCCATTTATAAAATTGTTCCAGCCTTTTTTTGGCATTTACATAGCAGCACATACCCCTATCCTATTACCAAATTCTGGTTTAGTTTGCTAAATGCTGCTGGGAACAATATACCAGAAATGGGTTGGCTTTTTAAATGAGGATTTATAAGGTTAGATACTTACAGTTCTGAGGCTGTGAACGTGTCTATATGAAGGCATCATCAGGCAATCCTTTCTTTCCAAGCTGAAGCTGGGGTGGCTCAGACACATGGTAGTGTCTGCACATCTCTACCCTCTCTTCCATGCCCCATTGCTTTCAGCTTCTGGATAAAGTGGTTTCCTCTCAGCTTCTGGGTTCCTCTCTGTCTGCATCTTTTTTCTGTGTATTAGTCAGTTAATAAAGTACTCCAGGTAGAGGAATAAACCCACCTTGTGGCAAGCAATCTAATCAAAAGGCCTTAATTGAAGTAATTGAATAAAAAGCTAAGACCTACAGTATTTTTATACAGGCAGGAATTGATTAGCTGAATGAACAGGATTACGTAGATTCTGCCAAAACTCCAAACTGCCACACTAATAGCCATCCAGGTAAAAGTTGTTGGAAATAGCAAAAGAAGTGTTAAAAATCTACAAATGCAGATTAAATTTAAAAAAGATCAGCATTTCTGAAGGATGAAAAGGGGAAAGGAAGCTTACTCCTGGGGATGAAACAATTGCACACATAATGCCATCTCAAAATGTGCATTGAATATCTAGAGAAAAAATGATACAAATAAAAGCTGGAAAAAGCTGATCACTTTAATAGGAGCTCTTTTAAAGTTCATGTAAAATTGAACCAGGTATCAAAAAGGAGATTTTACATAAAGCCAGTCAATAAGAAATCCCAGGGCAAGAGATAGAAACTGACCTCCAGAGTAAACCCACCATGATAACCAAAACTTAGACACCAGGAAAAAGTTGCAAGCCATACTAAGAAACAGGAAGATATAGCCCAATCAAAGTATCAAATTTAAACACCAGATGATACACAGGATTTTAAATAACTAATCAAAGATCTTCAAGCAAATCTCCTAAATAAAAATAAGCAGAAGGAAATAAATCACAAAGATTAGCACAGAAATAAATGAAATAATGAATAAAAACAATATAGTGAATCAAAATATCAAAACTTGAGTCTTTGAGAGAATCAATAAAATTGACAAAACCTTAGCTAGATTGTCAAAAAAGAAAGAGAGAGAGAATATGCAAATAAATAAAATCAAGACTGCAAGGGAGGATCTTACACTCTCATTCAAAACTGTACTAGATGTTCTAGCAGGAGCAATTAGGTAAGAAAAAAAAAGAAATAAAAAGTATTCAAATCAGAAAGGAATCTGTATAGCTTTCACTATTTGCAGATGACATGATCTATATTTAGAAATATCCTGGACAACAGAGTACAAAGCTACTATATCTAATAAATGAAATCACAATAATAGTGAGATACAAGATCAATATGCAAAAATCAGTATTGTGTTTATATAATAATAATAAGTTATCTGAGGAGGAAACCAAGAGACCAATTCTAATTATGATGGCAATTAAACTAATCACATACCAAGGCATAAACTGAGCCAAAGATGTAGAGGACCTGTACACAGAAATAAAAAAGATATTGCTTAAAGAAATCAAGGACAACCTGTGTTCATTGATTGGAATACTAAATATTGTTAACATATCAATTCTACCCAATTGACTTACAGAAAAAATGAAATCATAGCCAAAATTTCAGCATCCTACTTTGCAGGTGTGGAAAATCTAATTTTCACATTTATTTTGAAAGTAAAGTGGTCTCAAATAGCCAGATAGATCTTGAAAAAGAAGAATGATGTTGGGAGGTTCACTTTTCCTGATGTTAAAGCATATTGCAAAGGTACCGATGTAAAAACAGCATGGCATTGGCATCAAGATAGATACATCTATCAACAGAATTGAATTGAGTGTTCAGAAATAGACCCACATATCTATGGTCAGTTGATATTAATCCACACTACCAAATCCAATCACTTGGGAGAGAAGAGTCTCTTCCACAAATGGTGCTGAGTATAATAGATAGCCATATTCAAAAGAATGAAAATGGACCTTCATCTCACACCATATAAAATTAATTAAAAATGTACCAAAGACCTAAATGTAAGAGGAAGGACCATTAAATTCCTAGAAGAAAATGTAGGGAAGCATAGAACATCTTGTGGTAAACAGTCCATGAGTAGTAAAAGAAAAAGATAAGTTGAACCTCCTCAAAATTAAATATGTTTATGCTTTAAAGGTCTTTATGAAGAAAGCAAAAAGGCAGGCCACACAGTGAAATAACATAGATGGAAAATACATATTTGATAAGGGTTTAATATCAATAATATATAAAGAACTCCTACAACTCAAAATAAAAATCAACCAACACTTTTCTTAAAAAAAGGGCAAAAGGCATGAATAGATGCATTTTTCCAAAGAGGAAATACAAATGGCTAAAAACACATGAAAAATATACAACATCACTAGGAAATGAAAGTCAAAACAACAATGACATATCATTTAATATGTCCTAGATTTGGTTTCTATTAAAAACAAAACAGAAAACTACAAGTGCTGGAGAGCATTTGGAGAAATAGTAACACTCATTCACTGCTGGTATGTATGTAGAATGTTGCAGTGACTGTGAAGGAAAGTTTAGCATTTCCTCAGGATCTGTCTATACAATTGCCTTATGATCTGGCAATCCCGTTATGAAGTATACACACAGAAGAATTAAAAGCAGGTACACAAACAGATATGTATGCATCAATGTTCATAGTGGCCTTATTCACAATTGTCAAAAGAGGGAAGCAGCCCAGGTGTCCATTAAGAGGTGAATGGATAATCAAAATGGGGTATGTACATGCAATGTAATATTATTCAGCTGTAAGAAGAAATGTAGTTTTGACACAAGAGACAACATAGATGAACCTTGAGGCTCTTATGTTGAGTGAAATAAGCCAGACACAAAAGGACAACTATTGCATGATCTTACTAATTTGAATTAAGGATAGTGAGAAGACTCAAGGAGGTGTAATTTATAAGATAGGTTACTAGGAAATAGAAGGGGAGTAGAGATTGATGCACCAATGCTTAATGTGCAAAGAATGTATAATTTGCTTGATTGAAAATGGTTTGGAAATGGACAGAGGTGATGGTTGCACAGAAATATGGGTATAATTAACAGTCCTGAAGTGTGAGTGTGAATGTGTTTGAAAGAGCAATTTTGGTGTGTCCATGAAGCTAGAAGGAAAGCCAGCGAATAAAATGGGTGACCGTATATCTCAGTGAATTCTTTAGTGCCCAAGGATTGTGGTTAGGCATACAAATATGAGTGTTCTTTCAGGATGTTTAACAAAGTTGTGTTGCTGGTGTGGGGTGCTGATAGTGGGATGATGTGTGTGGAAAGATACACATTGAGCAGGCTTCTGTGGAATGTGAATATGTTCATGTTGTCTTAGGTGTGTTTTCTTGAGAGATGGAGGTCCACACAGTAGCTAACAAAACATTGAAATTCCATCCTGGGGAAGTCTTGCTACTTTTTCAAATAAAATGACAGGAATCTCTGGAATACATAATCCATTCCTAAGAAAACAGGGCAGGCCTATTTGCTAAGTCCTAAATCTTTATGCTTGTGCATGTGACATTTTCCTTCTAAATATGAAATTTATCATAATTATAATTAATGCCTAAGGAGTTACCCCTTGAAATCTCCTTGTTTTTCAAAGGTGATCTTTAAGCCAAACTCAGCAAATAAACACACTATCTTTCCTCTAATATGGTACATGACTCTGAGGGTTGAGTTCCCAGCAGTGAGGGATTATTACCAAGTGCATATGGAAGATGCAGTCAGAAAAAGAGCTTGACCAGAAGGGAGAAACAGTAAATACAAAGTAGATTTATGGCTAATAGATTTCAAAATGATTTGTGAGGTCATTCCTAAGGTTACATTTATGCATGTCTCAGATTTCACAAACTGCCACAGTAAACAAAGCCTTAAACAAGAGTTCTCCTGAGAAATCTAGTGGTGTCTCATGAAATCAACAACCCTTCAGCAGGCCCTATTTGGGGATATATGATAATCTATTTCCTAAATATAACATAGATGTACTCATTTATATTTCCCCTAATTGTGATTCTTCAACTCCTTTTCTTTGAACTGAAAATTTCCAATGTACCTGTTAAATATATTTCTCACACATTTAAATCTTTGGATTGTTTATATGCCTTTTGATTCCTGTATCCCAGCAGAAATGTGGTGAGCTCCTACTATCCAGTTCTTCTAGCTTGTGCTGAACAAACCACAAAACAAATTCAAAACAAGTTCCATTTCAAAAAATAAGGATTATCTAAATGGGTATGAAAAATAACTCCTTCTATCTTTGCTATAATATCTAAATCCCTTCTCAGCCTGAAGCAGTTAGAGTGGACATCATCCCAAATCCCTCAAGATTTGGGAGGAGTGTAAACACTGAGCAAAGGAGATATATTATAATTGCAGTAATTATCTTGTGTTAATGGAAGAATTGTAACCTTGAAATAAAAGTAGTCATTTCTAAGGTTTTATAAGTGTGCCAGAGGGATGAATGGGTGGTGATATTATCCTGTATGATATTGCGGTAATTGACACTTAGCATTATACATTTGTCAATATCTATAGAACTCTACAGTTCAAATTGTAATCTATAATGTAAACTAGACACTTTGGTTTGTAACAATGATTCAATATGGGTTCATTGACTTTAAAAAATATACCATAATAATCTAAGATATCAATAATAGGGGAAGCTATGGGTGTGGGTATGAGGGGCTATATGAGAATTCCCTATACTTTTGGTAGTATTTTTCCATAAATGTACATCTAAATCTTCTCTGAAAAAAAGTTTAAGACTTGTGATAGTTTGAGATTATTTATGAATCCCAAAAAGAGAAAGATTATGTTTGTAAACTATTCTATTTCTCTGGTGCGATACCATTTGATTACTTTAAATTCAGCCAAGGTGTCTTTTGTTAGAATATCTGTTAAGATTGCTTTCAGAGCTTTTTGTCTGGATCACCTAAGTAAGGCCTGACACAGGTTGAAACCCCACCAACTTGGTGGGTCTGATATAAAGGGATATTCACAGAGACAGACACACAGGAATAGAGACTGCTGTCACTTTTGATACTGCCATGTGACAGAAAGAAGAAAGCTCAAACAGCTGAATCCCTGGGGAGAGATAAGCCATTTTGCCTGGTCACTTACAGCTGACCTTGAGAAAAGAGCTGGGCAGCCAAGACTGGTATAAGAAGCCCTAAGTGATGAGCCCTATGCCAGCCTATAGCTGAAAGTGGGAAGAATCAGTGCAGTACAGTCTCAAGAGGAAGAGGAAGCTCAGAGGGGAACTCAGTGACCAGCCAGAAATCTGTGACCATTTTGCTTCAACATGTGACACCTGATTTTAGTGAGAAAGCAACCTTGATTTAGATATTTTTTCAGCCTTGTAACAGTAAGGTTTTACCACAAATAAATGCCTTTTATAAAACCAACAGATTTCTGGTACTTTGGATCAGCAGCCCCTTTGGCAGACTAATACAATATTACAAAATAAAAATAAAATACTGTGAATAGGTGCTCAACATCCCTATCTAATAGAGATATGCAAATCAAAACTACAACGAGATATCATTTCACACAGGCTAGATAGGCCATAATTTAAAAAAAAAAAAAAGAAATCTGCAAGTGGTTGAGAGGATTTAGAGAGATAGTGTCACTTATTCACTGCCAGTGAGAATGTAGAATGAAACAGTGACTGTGGAAGACAGTTTGACAGTCCTTAGGAAGTAAGTACAGAACTGCAAAATGATCTAGCATTCAAGCCAATAAGTGTATACTTAGAAAAACTGAAAGCAGGGACACAAACCGACATTTGCACACTGATGTTCATAGCAGCATTATTCACAATTGCCAAAAGATGCAAGCAACCCAAGTGTCCATCAACTGTTGAAGGATTATAAAAAATGCAGTATATACCTAAGATGGAATATTATTCAGCTGTAAGAACTAATGAAGTACCAACACATGTGACAATATGGATGTTTGAATGAAACTTTTTTTTTAAGATTGTGTCTGGATCACATTATTATATTAATTATAAAATTAATTCTATCAGTTTAGAAATCATTCCAATTATGTATTATAGACTAGTCTGGATAAATTATTTATGGTTTTCAGTTTTATGATTATTTATTGTTTATCCTTATATTTGCTACAATACTAAATTTTTAAAATAAAAATTCTTTAATTTGGAATAGCAAAATTAATTTCATACTTAAGTAAAGGCACAGCCACAATAAAGGTAAAAAGATAACTATCAAAATATTATCCTTGAGCTCTACAGTGGCCTCATCTGTCTTTTTAACTCTCATCCATCTATCTATCAACCTATCTTTTGCTATGAGGAATTTCTGTGTGTCTGTGTGGGGGGGTATGGTTTATTGGAATTTGCAATAAATGCATTTCATTTTTCCTACTTTAATTGAAAAACTATAGTAATCACTTAGCTTAACATTGGTAAAACAGCTGGAAGCATCCTTAAGATATGTAAGTAAAATAAACAAGTATTGGTGATATAATGAAAAACTTGTCAGAAGACATAGACAAAAATGAATCTAAACATAGATATTGAAATAATGGTAAAATCAATTAGAAGGTAACTACTCATCCCAGTATGTAGGCACCAGGCAATTATTCCCATTCCAAAATTAACCAGACATTACCCTAAAGAAATTAAAAAGAAAAAAATTAGAATAGTAAGGGTGTTGTTGAATGGGTATTATTCTTTCTCACTTGGAACTTATGGAACTGCCAGCTGCTCCCTCCACTCTTAACCTTAAATAAATTCTGCCAGTTTAATTGTTCCATATGTAACATAGCTCCAAACATGGATTCCTTCTATAAACTACAGATCACAGGAAACCCATAATCACAAGACAGTTCTTTCTAATAGAAGAAGTGGCTATTTAGGGTCACTTGGGTAAAGACTACCTAAAATTCTGCAAACATGATTAAAAATGTACACATAAAAAAATGGATAAAATAATTTTAATGGAAATGATGGGGTTCTTTAAAATATCCCAATTCAATAAAGTCATACACACATATCAAATGAGAAATGACTAATGAGAAAATAATAAATTTCTCACACTTTGCAAATATCATAAGTGACACAAATAAAAGGCAATATAAGAAATTTTGTGAATAAAATTTAAGTTATGTAGAAAAAATAATTTAACTATTGACAAAGAGTTAGATAATTGAATGCAAATTTCTGGACAAAATAAAACCGAGAAAATGGAGGGAAGAATATCACAAATAAATAGTAATTTTCTTTTTATAAGAAAGAAATATTCTTCCATTTGAGATGTCATATGGTAAATTAAAGAAATCAAGCACAACTGATCATAATTCTTGCATAAAAGATAAAGAAATTTTCAAGACAGTATCATAATAAGGAAAATATGCATTAGATATGAGGACAAAAATGTGAGAAATCCCAAGTGTTCAATTCTGTAATAAACACTAATACTTTCTGAGAAAGTTACATGATGTAAATGGCTATGAGAATACATTTCAAAGATTGACAAAGGGAAACATCAACCTTATACATATATTTAATGCATAAAATGTAATAGTCCAAATTTGAGAAGGAGGTTAGGCAGATTTTGAAGATAGTTTAGAGGAAAAATAGAATTTTCAAATAGAATAATTTTTAAAAATTATGGATTTCAAACATAATTTAGCAGTTTTATAAAAATTCTATAAAATATGAGTAATATAAAAATAATATATATCATGACCAAATTGTATTTAATCACAAGTGTATAAGTAGAATGACATTAGACAATAAATGTACAAATTTATTACAACAATCTAACTTAAAAGTCCATATGACAAAACTTTCTTTGCAGAAGAGATATATCTTCAAATTAAATATTTATTCATTATGAAGACTGCTATCAAAGATACTGATGAAAAATACCTACTCTGTAGGAAAAAAATGAATTAAAGGGAAATCTCCTTGTTCAAACATCATAGAACTTACAATGTGTATAGTGGAAGCATTCTTTTATAGGGAACCAAAGAAGCCAAATTATCACCAACTTTATTAAATAATAAATTGAGACAAGACATAGAAAATGAAATATATAAGAATCTGAGAAGGAAAAAACCAGCACTTGCATTAGCTGAAGGTAAATGTAAAAGTGAATAAAAAGTCCATGAGCGAATGTTCTCATTTTGTTCTGTTAACTACAGTCCATATTCCAACACATTATTCATTGGTTTATACATTCCCATGCTTTGTACAATCCATTCAAAGTGTACAATCCATGGTTCTCATACTCATTACAGATGTGCGCTTTCATCACCTTAATTTTAGAATGTTTTCATTATTCCAAAAGAAAAAACACCATACCTCCTAAAGAAGTTTGATATTAATTATGAATTACCAAAAATATATTTGATTATTTCTATAAAGGGGCCTGCTCCTCTGAGCCTGATACACTTAGATTGTATTAGATTCAGCTGAGATGTTTTTTATTAAATTATGTTAACATTAGGGTTTTGATTTCGCCACATCATTACAGCATGCAGGGTTGAGTCCCTGTCCACCTTGGTAGGCTGTATAAATGGGATTCTCAATCAAGAACACACAGAAATAGATGCACAGAGAAGATACTCAAAGGATCCTGCAGCCCTGGGAAGAGAGATGAGCCTGACAGTTTACAGCTGACCTTGTGAAGAGATCAGAGCAGCTGATCCAAAAATGAAATGAGCCCTGGGAAGAGAGATGAGCCTTATGCCAGCCTGCAGCTGAGATCAGAAGAAGATGGACCCATAGAGCTTTAAAAGGAAGAGGAAGCCTGAATCCTGATAGATGTTACCTGCCAGTTTGCTTCAACACATGGCAACAGATTATGGTATGGAAATAACCTGGAGTTGGACTCTTTACGGCCTTGTGACTGTATACTTCTACCCCAAATAAATACCCTTTATAAAAGTCAACAGATTTCTGGCATTTTGCATCAGAACCCCTTTGACTCACTAATACAGAACTTGGTACTGAGACCAGGGTTGTGCTTTTGCAATTAGCAAAATGCTGGAAGAGTTTTATAAATGGGTAAGTTTTATTTTGGGGGAGGAAATTCTGAGATGCTTGATTGAAAATGTCTAAATTGCTTTGAAGAGAATGTTGCTTGTAATATGGGCTTTAAGTTACTTTTGATAAGGACTTAGACCTAAATAAATGTGAGATGCTTTATAGAAAAGGCCTAGAGTGATTTGAAGATTGTTGGTAGGAATGTGGACACTAAAGATACTTTTATAAGGCTGTAGGTATTAATGATGAAACTATTATTGGAAACTGGAGGAAAGGCAATCCATGTTTTAAAGTTGCAGAGAACTTAGCAAGATTAACTCATGATGTTTTATGTAAGGCAGAATTTGAAAATGGTGAGCCTGGGCATTTAGTTGAAGAACTTTCCAAAGTAAACTCAAAGAATGCAGCTTTTTTTTTCTCCTTGCAGATCACAGTAAAATTCTAGAGAAGATAGATAAGCTAAGAACTGAATTGTTGAGCACAAAGAAGCCAGAAACTGATTCTGGAAATCAAGCTTCCAGGTGAGAGTACTGCATTTGAGGACTTAACTAAACTTAGAACTTGTAAATCAGGATTGAGGAAGCAGTTATCTAGGAAAGACTTGTGGAACATCTTACTGTCTGATGGCTTGGACCCCTACTTCCTGCATGCTAAACCAATAAGATTTTTGTGAGAGCCGTATGAAGAAAAAAAACCAAAAACTGTCAGCCTGGACTAAAAGGGACATGTGGTGGAGAAATGGATGGGGAAACAGCTTTAAGAGGAAAACCATAGAAGCAGAGACCTGGAATTAAGACATATCCTTGGGCCAAGAGATGAATCCCACCCATATGTACAAAGAAAGTGGTTTGACCTCACAGCTGAAGAGGGTGGATGTTCCAGCCCCATGTTCAGGGAGTGTTTTGCCACCCCAGGCTACAGAGAGGGTGCAGCACATTCCCGAACAGTTGGGGAAAATGTATTTGGAGGGTGGGGTCTGGAGCTCAGTTGCCGCCCTGATGCTTGGTGAGTGTGGAAACAAGTAAACAGTTATTGAGCAAGCCAGTGGAAATGTTTGGCCCCCATGAGGCCCCAAGGATGAAATGAAACCATCATCTTAAGAATGACTATCAGACTTTGAACTTTAATGATGTATGCCCCACAGGTTTTCAGAACTCTAGGGGACCAGTGACTCATGTTTCCCTCCAATATTCTCCTTATTGTAATGAAAATGTTTGTCCTTTGTGTACCCCTTTGTATATCTGAAGCAGATAGAATGTTTTGTGTCAGAGGTCCACAGCCAGAAAAAGACTTTGTCCCAAGATAAACTGTATTTTTTTAAATTGATTGTGATATGATTTTCTTCTTAGCTTTGTTAGTGACTTAAGATATTTTTTTGTAAATATTGTAATGTCTTTTTTGGAATTCACATGGTGGAATGCAGCAGTTTGATATTACTTATGAATTCTAAAATATATGTTTGATTATGTTTGCAAATGGGTCTGTTCTTCTGAGCATCATACTCTTTGATTGTATTATATTCAGCTGAGATGACTTTGACTAAATTATGTCAATATTAGGGCTTTCATTGAGTCACCATCATTATGGCAATCAGGGTTGAGTCCCTGCTCCCCTTACTAGGCTATATAAACCAGATGCTCAATCAAGAACACATGGAAGTAGATACACAGGGAAGATACTCAGAGGATCCTGTGGTCAGAGAAGAGAAATGAGACTGATAGGTTATGGCCAACCTTGTGACCAGAGCAGAGTAGCTGAGTCTGGAAAGAAATGGGAACCAGGAAGAGAGACAAGCCTTATGCTAGCCTATTGCTGTGTTTGGAAAAAGCTGGGACCATGAAGCCTTAAGAGGAAGGAGGAAAGCTAAACCCTCATATTGTCCACCATGTGGTTTCTACATATGGCAAGGACTTTGGGTGAACAAGTACTTTTTATGATACCCTCAGTTGGACTTTTTAGGGCCTTGTGACTGTAAGCTTCTATCTCAAATAAAAATCCCTTTATAAACATCAACAGTGTTCTGATACTTTGCATCAGCACCCCTTTGACTGACTAATACACCATTAAATCTATCCATTTCAACACTTTCACCATCAAGTTAATTGAAACACCTACATACATTAAGCATCAGTACATCTTCCCAGCCCTCCTAATAACCTATATTCTAGATTATATGTCCATGTGTTTATTCTTCATATTTAGGTCATATTAGTGAGACAATGCAATAATTTTCCTTTAATGTCTGGCTTATTTCACGTAACATAATGTCTTCAGGGTTCATCCATGTTATCATATGTGTCCCAATTTCATTTCTTCTTAGAAAAGCATAGTATTACATCATATGTATAAATGACATTTTGTTTATCCATTCATTGTTTGATGGACACTTGGGTTGTTTTCCCCTTTTGGCAATTGTGAGCAAAGCCGCTGTGAACTTTGGTGTGCAAATGTCTGCTTGTGTCACAAATTTCAGTTCTTCAGGATATATTTCTAGTAGAGGAATTGCTGGATCATATGGCAGTTCTACATTTTGTGTCCTGAGTAACCACCAAACTGTCTTCAGAGGCTGCACAATTTACATTCCCAACAACAGGGAAGGAGTGTTTCTATTTCTCCACATTATCTCCAGCACTTGTAGTTTTCCATTTATTTAAATAATGGCCATTCAGTGCATTGTGAGATGATATCTAATTATTGTCTTGATTTGCATTTCCCTAATAGCAGTGATATTTAACATTTTTTTTCATGCGCTTTTTGGCTATTTGTGTTTCCTCTTTGTAGACACCTCTATTTATGTCTTTTGATCATTTTTAAATTGGATTGCTTGCTCTTTTATTGTTGAATAGTATGATCTTTTTTAATGTAAAATGGAAATCAAACCCTTATTAGATATGTGGTTTCCAAATATTTTCTCCCATTGAGTGGGCTGCCCTTTCATGCTCTTTGCAGAGTCCTTTAAATCACAAAAGTGTTTAAGTTTGAGGAGCTCTCATTTATCTATGTTTATTTGCACTGCTTGTGTTTTTGGTGTAAGGTTTAATAATGCACCACCCAAAAACAAATTCTTGAAGATGTTTCCCTACATTGCCTTCTAGGAGCTTTAGGGATGTAGATTTCATAGTTAGGTCTTTGAAACATTTTGAGTTAATTTTTTATAAGGTGTGATATAGGGCTCATCTTTCTTTCTTTTGGTTATTGACATCAAGTTCTCCCAGCACAATTGGTTGCATAGAGTGTTCTGCCCCATCAGGGTGGACTTAACAGCCTTGTAAAAATCATTTGATCATAAATGTGCGGGTCTAATTCTTAGTTCTGGATTTGGTAACATTGGAAAATATGTCCATCTTTATACACAAACCAGGCTGTTTTTAGGACTGTAACTGGATAATATGATTTAAAGTCTGGAAGTGAGAGTCCTCAAATTTCATTCCTCCTTTTTATGAAATTCTTCCAACTAAATTTGATAGTTGTGTTTTCCATTTCTTTAAAATATGCTGGTGGAATTTCTATCAGGATTGCATTGAATCTCTATATCAATTTGGGTAAAACTGACATCTTAATGATATTTAATCTTCCAATACTTGAACATGCAATGTTCTTCTATTTATTTAGGTATTTTAAAATTTCTTTTAGCAATACATTGTAGTTTTCTGAATACAAGTTCTTTATGTCCTTGCTTAAGTTTATTCCTCAATATTTGATTTTTTTTAGTCCTTATTGTAAATGGAATTTTTTTCATGATTTACTCCTAAGATTGCAAATTACTAGTGTATATAAACACTAATAATTTTGGTATATTAATTTTGTATCCTGTGTCTCTGCTGAAATCATTTATTAGCTCCAGCAACTTTGTTGTATTTTTTCAGGACTTTCTAGCTATAGGGTAATAGCAACTGCTAATAACAAATGTTTTACTTCTTTCTTTCTGATTTGCATTCCTTTTATTTCTATTTCTGGCCTGCTTTCTCTAGCTAGAACATCTATCACTATATTAAACAACCATGGTAACTGTGGACATCCTTTTCTCATTCCCATTCTGAATGGGAAAGTGTTCAGGTTTTCACCATTGAGGACAATGTTAGCTGTGGGTTTTTCATATATGGCCTTTATCATGCTGAGAAAATTTCCTTCAATGTTAGTTTTATAGTATTTTTATCAAGAAACAGTGCCATATTTTTTTCAAATGCCTTTTCTGCATCAATCAATAAGAACATAAGATTTTTATTCTTTGATTTATCAATGAGATGCATTATGCTAATAGATTTTATTCTGTTGAACCACACTTGCTTGCCTGATATAAAACCCACTTGATCATGATGAATAATTCTTTTAATGTGTTGTTTGATTTAATTAGCAAGTATTTTATTGAGGACTTTTGCATCAGAATTCATTAGGGATATGGGCATGTAATAGTCTTTTTTCCTAATATCTTTATCTGGCTTTGGTATCAGAATGATATTGCTTTCATAGAAGAAGTTTGATAGGGTTCTTTCTTATTCAGTTTTTGGAAGAATTTGAGTAAGATTGGTTTTAAATCCTTTATTGCATGGGAGAAATTATCTGAAAGCCATCTGGTCATGGATTTTCATTTTGGGGAGTAGTTTGATGACTGTTCCAACCTCTTTAGTTGTGATTGGTTTCTTGAGGTCTTCTATTTCTTCTATGGTCAGTGCAGGTTTTTTGTACATTCCTAGGAATTTTTCCATTTCAAATACTTTGTCTAATTGTTAGCACACATTTGTTCATTGTGTCCTCCAAGGATGTCTTTCCTTTCTATAGAGTCATTAATAATGTACCCATTTTTTTCATTTTTTTATTTTATTTACTTGTGTGTATTCTCTCTTTTTTTCTTCGTCAGTCTAGGTAAGGGTTTGTTGATATTTTTAATCTTTCGTAATGAGAAATTTTAGATTTGGTTAATTCTCTCTATTCTTATCTTGTTCTCAATTTCACTCATTTCTGCTCTGATCTTTCTTATTTCATTCTTTATGCTTCTGTGGGAAAAGTTTGATTTTCTTTTTCTAGTTACTTCAGCTGTGTAATTAGGTAATCAATTTTAATTTTTTCTTCTTTTTTCCTGTAGTCATTGAGGGTTATAAATATCCCTTTCAGCACTAACTTTGCTGCATCCCATAAGTTTGAATATGTTGTGTTCTTGTTTTCATTCATCTTGAGGTATTTATCGATATTTCTTGCAATTTCTTCTTTGACCCACTGACTATTTGAGTGTGTTGTTTAATCTCCATTTATCTGTGCATTTTCCCTTTTTCTGCCTGTTGTTGATATCATGATTTATTCTGTTATTATCAGAAATGGTGCTTTGTATAAATTTGATCTTTTTGAATTTATTGAGATTTGCTTTATGATCCAACATATAGTTTATATTGGAAAAAGATCCATGAGCACTTCAGAAGAATATACATCCTACTGTTTTGGTGTGCAATATTCTGTATATATCTATTAGATTTCATCCATTTATCATATTGTTTCTTTATTGATCTTCTGAATGGATGTTTTGCCCCATGCTGAGAGTAGTGTATTGAAATTTCCAACTATTATTGTAGAGATATCTATTTCTCCATTCAGTTTTGCCAGTGTTTGCCTCATGTAATTTGGCACATCCTGGCTAGGTGCATATACATTTATGATTCTTATTTTTTCCTGGTCAATTGCCCCATTTATTAATATATAATACCCTTCCTTGTATCTAATAACAATTTTCCTTTTAGAGTCTATTTCAACTAATACAAGTATAGCTACTCCAGCTTTTTGTTGTTGTTGTTTGCTGCATGTGTGGAATATCTTTTTCCAGCCTTTCACTTTGAATCTACTGGTATCTGTAGAAGTTTGAAATTGCTTATGAATTCTAAAAATAGATATTGGATTATGTTTGTGAACTAGTCTTTTCCTCTGGGCATATTGGATTTTATTAGATACAGAGGTTTCACTTTTATTTGATTAAATAATGATTAAAGCTTTGATTGGGCCACATCAGTAGGGTGTCCAGTCACCACCCCCTTTGTGGGTGGGAACTCAGAGAGAAACCATACTGCATAGAAAGGAGGTTGGAGTTTTTAGGTGGAACCCAGAAAGTAAGCACACAGAGAAGCCAAGCAGCTATGCCCTAAGAGAATTGAACCCCTGGGAGAGAGACAGAGCTGGTCACCGGATAGTCTAAAGCTAGCCTTGTAGAGAGAGCAGGGTAGATAAGCCTGGAGGGAAACAAGATCTAGGAAGAGAGGAACCCAGGAAGCCTGAACTCTTTGCAGATGCTGGCAGCCATATTGCTCCAAGATGTGGCAAAAGACTTTGGTGATGGAAGTAACTTATGCTTTACGGACTGGTAACTGTAAGCTTTTATCACAAATAAACACCCTTTATAAAAGCCAACAATTTTCTGGTATTTTTCATCTGCACCCTTTTTGCTGACTAATAAAGAATTTGGTACTGGGAATGGAGATGTACTTTTGCAATTATCAAAATGCTGGAATGGTTTTATGAATAGGTAAGGGGTATTTTTTGGAAGGATTGGGAGATGCTTGAAAGAAAAAGCTGAGATTGGTTTACACAGACTGTTGGTAGGGATGTGGACACCAAAGGGCTTTTTTTTATGATACCTTAAAGGTAAATCATGAAATCATGAATTAAAGTGGAATCTTGAGGAATTGTGATCTGTATTTTAAAGTTGCAGAGAAATTAGCAAGTTTGACTCCTGATGTTTTATGGAATACAGAATTTGAAAAAGGTGAGCCTGGACAGTTCGCTGAAGAACCTTCCAAAGTAAACTCAGAGAATGCAGCTTGGCTTCTCCTTGCAGCTTATAGCAAAAACCAGATCAGAGAAATAAGCTGAGAACTGAACTGTTGGGCACAAAGAAAACAGAAACTGATTCCTGAAATACCAAGTCTCTGGAAATCAAGCCCATAGATGATAGTGTCCCATTTGAGGACTTAACTAAACTTGGAACTTATAAATCAGTATTGAAGATGCCATTATATTGGAAAGACTTGTTGAAAGTTTTACTATCTGATGCCTTGGATCCCTGCTTCTTGCATGCTAAACCAACAAGCGTTTTGTGAGAGTCCTCTAAACAAAACCATTGTCAGCTTGGTCTAAAAGGAACATGCTAAACAGAGATTGCAGGCGAAACAATTTTAAGAGGAAACCATTGAAAGTGAGATCTGGGATTAAGACATCACCTTGGGCCAAGATATGAACCACATCCATATGTACAGAGATAGTGAATTTGCCTGAGCTGTTGAAGAGGGTAGATGTTCCTGCCCAATGTTCAGGGAGAATTTTGCTGCCCCAGGGCACAGAGAAGGTGGAACACACAACCCAAATATTAAGGACTTTAAGGTCAACACCCCATAGGTCTGAGAGCAATGGACCTGTCTCCCATGGATTAGGGAAGGCCAGGCAGTCAACTTGTAGCTCTGAGTGAGTTGAGCCTGTATGCCAAGGGTTAGGGAGGATGTTGTATTCACTTCACTGCACTAAGAGGGTTAAGACTCTAACCTAAAGATTGGTAAATTTTGGCAATCACCCCCCATGCACTTGGAACGTGATGTCTGGAGCTTGGTTGACACCCAGATGCTTGATGAGGGTGGAACCAAGAAAATGGTATTTGGGAAAGCCTTTGGAAATGGTGGGCCCCCATGTGGCCCCAAGGTGAAGAAACCACCCTCTTAAGAATGATTCTCAGACTTTGACATCTAATGAAGTATTGTCTGCAGGTTTACTAAACTGTGGAGGACCCATAACTGATGTTTCCCTCCCAATTTCTCCTTATGTAATAAAAATGACTATACTTTTTCTGTCAGTTTGTTTATTGGAAGCAGATAAATTGTTTTGTAAGTTTCAGAAGCCTACAGCCAGATGGGACTTTGCCCCAACACAAACTGTATTTCTTTAAATTGATTGTGATATGATTTTTCACTTGCATTGGTACTGATCTAAAGTTTTTTGAATATTGTAATGTATTTTTGTAACTCAGACAGTGGCGTGTAGCATTGATATTGTTTATGAATTCCAAAAATAGATATTGGATTATCTTTTTGAACTGGTCTTTTCCTCTGGGTATATTAGATAATAGTGGATTCAGAGCTTTCACTTTTAGTTGATTAAATAATGATTAAAGCTTTGATTGTGCAACATCAGTAGGATGTTGAGTCCTCACCCCCATGGTGGGTGGGTATTCACAGAAAAACTCCACTGCAGAGAAGGGAGGTTTGGTTTTTGTAGCTGGATCTCAGGAAGTAAACATACAGGAGAAGAACAGAGTAATAGAGACACATCCAGAGATATGGCAGAAGCCCCAAGAAGAGAGAAGAACTATTCAGCTGATAGTCTAGAGATGACCTTGTGGAGAGAAGGAAGCCTGAGCTTGGAGATAATTGAGCCCCAGGGAGAGAGACAAAACTTAGAGAGCTTGATGTCCTACAGTTGATATTGAAAGAAGCTGGGACCATGGAGCCTTAAGAGGAAGAGGAAGGCTGAATGTAAGGAGCCATTTTGCCCCAACAGTTGGCAACAGACTTTGGTGAGGAAAGTAATTTATGTTTTATGGCCTGAAACTGTGATCTTCTACCCCATATAAACACCCTTTATAAAAAATAACAGATTTCTGGTATTTTGTAGAAATATTTTTGCCTTTGGCTGACTGAAACAGTATTCTTGGATCTAAAGTGAGTCTCTTGTAGATAGCATATAGATGGCTTATATTTTGCTATCCATTCACCAATCTGTGTCTTTTAATTGGTGACTTTAATCCATTAACACTCAATGCTATTACTGCAAAGGCAATTTTTTAGTTCCCTCTTTTTACCTTTGGGTTTTACCTGTCATATTTTATTTTCACCACCCTTTTTACACATTTAGCAACTATTCCTGATGCAATTTTCATTTCTAAAATATCTTCTATACCTCTCTCTCTCTCCTGCCTTTTTTTTCAGGCTGTAGCACTCCCATTAATATTTCCTGCAATGCATTTCTCTTGGTTCAAATGTGAGTATTCTAAAGTCTCCCTCATTTTTGAAATACAATCTTGCCAGATAAAGATTCTTGGCTGGGTGTTTTTCTTTTTCAGTATCTTAAGTATATCATACCACTGCCTTCTGCCTCTATGGTTTCTAACGATAAATCAGCACTTAATCTTACTGAGTATCACTTGTATGTAAAGCATTACTATTCTCTTGCTGCTATGAGAATTCTTTCTTTGTCTTAGGTATTTGTTATTCTTAATAGTAAGTGTCTCAGAGTACTTCTATTCAGATTTATTTTGGGTGGGATTACATTATGGTACTTGAACATGGATATCTATGTCCTTCAATAGGGTTGGGAAATTTTCGACCTTTATTTCTTCAAATATTCCTTCTTCCCCTTTTCTCTTCTCAACTCTTTCTGGGCCACCCATGACACATATGTTTGCATGTCTCTTGCTATCGTTTAGTTTCCTGAAACCCTTTTCAATTTTTTTTTCATTTTTTATATCTGTTCTTTTGTATGTTTGCTTTCAGAGGCTATGACTTCAACCTCAATGATCCTTTCTTCTGCCTCCTCTAATTTACTGTTGTATGACTCCATTGTATTTTTAATTTCATTTATTGTGCCCTTCATTCCCATAAGATCTTCTATTTTCAATGTATGCTTTCAAATTTCTCTTTGTATTCACCAAGTGTCATCTTAATATCTTTGATCATTTTAGCCATTTCATTGTATTTATTAAGATATTTTGAAAATCTATGAAGGGTTGTCTCAACTCCTTTATGCCACCTGGAGGCTTATCTTATTCCTTTGACTGTGCCATATCTTCCTATTTCTTTTTGGACTGTAATTTTTGTTGGTGTTCTGGTATCTGGTTTATGAGGTGTATTCATTCAGGGCTCAGTTTTTTCAATTTAGTTTAGGGCTTTCCTGTAATATCTCCTTTGTTGGCTATGTAGTAGGAGCCAAGGATGTAGTTAGTACCTCATTCTCTAGAGGTTGGTGTTGCCCACATTGCTCCAGGAAAACGTGAGGCTTTTCCTACCTTTCTTCTCTTCCAGAGTTAGGGACAGAGGTGCAGCTGTGTGTAGTATTCCAAGCCAGGCAGACCAAGATTATCTGTAGTTGTCCAATGAAACTGATGAAGCTTCACACCCTTCTTTTAACTTGGTTGGGGATGGAGCTGCAGTTTTGGACAGTAAAGTAAGCCATGTGGATTAAAACTGACCACAGTTGCCCAGGTAAACTCATAGCACTGTCTGTCTTCTCTCCTTCTAGGTGTGAGGATTGACTCTATCCATGAGCCAAAATTACCTGCAGTTGTCCTGAGAGGCTGAGGGAATACTGTCCCTTCTGCCCTTTAAGAGGTTTGGATGAAACCACAGGCACCCAACTGACCAGTCCTTGCAGGCCATGAGTAACTTCAGTTGCCTGGAAAGGTTGAGGAAACACCAGCCCCCACTTATCCTATTGGGAGTTCAGGGTGGAGACACAGACACCCAAAAGTCCAATCCATGGTCAAGAGAAGCTGAGCAAACACAGCTCCCTTCCTATCCCATTGAGCAGTTGAGATGAAGCCACAGGTGTTGAACTTTTCAATCTATGTGGGCCCAAAGCACCTGCAGTTGCCCAGAGAGTCTGGGGTGACACTGACTCCTTCTTGTCCTATCAGGGTGGAGTGGAGCCACAAGTGCTCAACTCTCCTCTTTGTGCAGACCAGCAATGCCTTCAACTGACCAGTTAGGCAGAGGAAACACTATCCCCTTCCTATCTTATGGGATGGCTGGGGGTGGAGTCCCAAGTACTCAACTATAGTTGGGTCCATTCAGGCTCATACCAAACTCCATTTTATAACATCTGCTTTTAAATACATTACTAGTGTTGATGTATAGTCTAAGGCTTTCCCCATGTATTAGTCAGCCAAAGGGGTGCTGATGCAAATTACCAGAAATCTGTTGGCATTTATAAAAGGGTATTTATTTGGGGTAGAAACTTACAGTTACAAGGCCATAAATCATAAGTTACTTCCCTCACCAAAGTTTGTTGCCAAAGGTTGGAGCAAGATTGCCTGCTGACATAGGCTTGCTTCTGTCCACACGGCCAGCTATAGATTATCAGGCAAATGGCTTGTCTCTTCCCCAGGGCCTTCTCTCCTTCCTCACCACCAAGCATCTCTGTGTTTACTTCCCAGGGCTCCAGCTCAAGACTCCAAACTCAAAACTCCAGCCAACTCCTCTGCTCTGCCATGTAGTTTTTTTGTTTTAGTTAGGCCAGTAAAAAGGATTTATTTGGGAAATAGGGGAAAGAACAGAGCTTGCTGAGAAATGGGAGAGAAAGAAAGAAATACACACCAAGATTTGATGTGGCTCCTCTAGGCAGAGAGAGCCTTTTTTCTTAAATTTTTTTAAAGATTTATTTATTTATTTCTCCCCCTGCAACTTCCATTGTTTTGTGCTTGCTGTCTGCTCTTCTCTGTGTTCTTTTGTGTCTGCTTGTCTTCTCTTTAGGCAGCACCAGGAACCAGTCCTGGGACCTTCTGGAGTGGAGAAAGGCTGCTCAATCTCTTGTGCCACCTCAGCTCCCTTCTGCCATGTAGTTTTATCTCTAGTCCCCACCCACCAAGGACTGGGGACTCAATGTCCTACTGATATGGCCCAATCAAAACCCTAATTATAACTTAATTCACACCCAGAGGAACAGACCAGTTTACAAGCACAATCCAATATCTATATTTGGAATTCATAACTGCCAAACCCCAGAAAATAAAATTGCAACTGCCACACCCCAGATACCTCACTTGACAACTTCTTAAGCCAGTGGGATGAAGCTGTAGATTTTGAGAACACCTCCTCCACTTAGACTGATTACTAAGTAATTTTGCACACCTAGATACCATGTTGCACACCAGCTACTGTGTCCTGAAAACTACAGGAGACATTTGTTTTTGAACCTTTGACAGTGAAATTCCCATGTCTATGCTGATCCATCTGACCCTCACCGTGTAGAACCAATCTATGAGAAAATGGACTAGGTTGCTTAGCATCTTTCCTGGGTTTAAACTCTTGCGTGTGTTATAAATGTTAGCAATTAAATGTTTTATTGTTTATTTCCATATTTGATTAGATGGTATTTATTGGTAATGAGAACAACTCGTATCTAAGCTCAGCTATTTCAACTTAGATCTGTGCTTGAAATTCTGAAATGTTCAAATGAGGTTAAAAAAATCTATCACTTTATTCAGCACTTCAGGGTATACACACTTTTTTCTTTTTAGGGTAGGGCCAGTTGAAATTTTATTTTATTTTATTTTATTTTTTAAACAATTTATTCAAATGTATCATTCATACATGAACATACATAAACTATAAGTGTTCAGTAAACATTGAGAACTTACAAAACAAACATGAATAATATCATACAGGGCTCCCACACATCACCACCCCCCACAAATACCCTGCATTATTGTGAAACATTTCTTATCAAATCATAAAAGATCATCATCAAAGTATTACTACTAATCATAGTCTGTAGTTTCCTCTCATATACATTTTTTAAAGGATTTATTTATTTATTTATTTACTTTTATCCATTTTTCCAGCACCCTCATTTTTGCTGTTTCTGTGTCCATTTGCTGGGCAACTCTCTGTGTCCATTTCCTTCCCTCTCTTCTCATCCTTCTCCTCCTGTCTTCACTGGGATTTGATCCTCAGAATCTCCGATGTGGGAGTGAGGCTTCCTATCACCTGTGCCACCTTATTTCCTTGTTTTTTGGTACATCTCATCTTGGCTCTCCCTTGTGTCACTCTCCTGTTATGTGATCTTCTTGCTGCATGGCTGGCAGGGCCTGATGGTGCACCCATGCATGGGGCCTTGTGGCACACCTGTCCATGGGGCCTTGTGGCACACCTGTCCATGGGGCCTGGCAGGTCACCTGCTCAGGGGGCCTGGTGTCACACCCACACAAGGCACCTGGCAGCTCACCCACTTGTAGGGCCTGAGGGCACACCTGTGCATGAGGCCTGGTGGCCCACATGCCTTCTATAATTTTTTTTTAAATTTTTACCTGGAGGTCCTGGGGTTCAAACCCACATCACTCCATATGGGAGATGGACACCCAACCACTTGAACCACATCTGTCACCCTGCTATATCTCTTAAGGTTGACCAAAGAAACCCAATGTTACAGTCTTTTCCCATATAGGATGGTCATATAATAAATCAGGCTTAGTTTATCAACAGCATTCTAAAAACAAAACCTAGGGAGAAAAACTAGGTGTGGGGACACATGCATGGTTTCTAATAGAGCGAATGTTTAGCCTACCCTGATTATCACAAAATCAGAAAAGTGATAATATTCACATCAGTGTACACCCACTTTTAAAAATATATTTCAATTGGTATATGTGCCTCATAAGTCATATTTCTATTAATAAAGTAATGCAATACAATATTTAAAGAATATATTGTACTCTGCCCAAACTTGTTTCCTTATGGCATTATCTACACCTTTTAAGAGCATAACATCCATTTTAAAAATCACATCCTAACCTCAACCATTTACATGTGCTTTCCTTTAATCATTGCTCCATAAAAATATTTTTAGTTGCAATATTTTTTAAAATATATTTTATTTTAAATTCATTTAAATTCAGGTACTTTAAGTGCAAAAACAAAAACCACTGCCTTCAAATAAAGAGCACTACTACAGAACTACTTCCATAGAAGTACTTAACATATAAAGAAAGAAGTGTATAGTAATACAGTAACAACAATATGTAATGGCACTTGTAAAGTTTAGTAATCATATTGGATAAAATGAAATTTGCTACCTAGCTCTCTCTTTAACCAAACAATGTGATTTAAATGACAAATTATGAAAGTCAAAACTATATTTTAGAGAATAACAAAAAATTGTCTTCAGTATCTTACTGTAGGTAAAAATATCTTATACAAGAAAGAAAACACAAACCACAACTTTAAAATGTTGATGAATTTAATTAAATAGATTTTTATCTTCTCTCAAAGACATAGACTGCAAAACCATAAACCAGATGGGGGGGCATTTGGGACAGGGCACACCTGGGGCAGGCTTCTAGGAAGTATGCAAGTGATCATTTTCTTATAATGTGTTGTATCAGTGGGTGGAAACCCACATAATGAGTGGGAAGGAGCTGGACTCCCATCCTGAGGAGGATTGATATGGTCTCAAAAAGATGGGCAGGAGTCTGTTGGGAGCAGAGGTGGTTCCTAATATGGGAGGACAAACCAGTGTGTCAGGAACTCAGTGTTGCTGCAAGTAACTGTGAATCTTGTCATCCAAAGAGTCAAGCTGGTTGGTCATTGTGTGCCCCAAGAGGAGGGGGAGGGAGGAATAGAATAGATGGAAAAGGGGGTATTTAGGGGGCAATGGAAGTGTTCTATATGATCTTGCAGTGATGGACACAGACCATGTTAAATATCATCAAAATTTATAAAAGTGTACATTCTAAAATGTAAACCAAAATGCATACCATTGACCATGGCTAGTAGCTATGTTTCATTATTTGTATATCAGTTGTAACAAATGTACCAGCCACATATAAAAAGGTATTAATATAGGAAAAGGGAAAAGGTGGAGGATGTTGGGTATATGGGAGGCCACTGTATTGTGAATGTGACTTTACTGTGACCTAAAACTTCTTTGAAAACAAAATGAAAAACATAAGACACTGGAGAAAAAATGGAAGAAAATGTCACTGTGCATACAGGACAACAGATATTACAGTGATGAAAGTTAAAATGTCAAAAATTTTCTAAAAATATTTTTCATTATTTTTCAATATCTCAAATTTTACATTTTATTTTATTTAAATTTTTATGTACTTTATTTCTTATATTTAAACATACCATTATTATTTCATTTTCCTATTAATTATATTTGGCTATTTTATTGGCTTCATTTTTGAAGAAGCTTTAGATCACAGAAGCGTTACAACTGGGACAGAGGAAGATCATTGGTGTGGGGTGTCAGTGATGGGTGATAAATGGAAGTGTCACCATGTATTTCCATGTAAATGTGTTCATATATTCATAGGACATTGTCACTGTGGGTGGAGAGTCACACAGTAATGGAGAGAATATTGAATTCCCATTCTGGAGAGCTCTGTCACATTCTTTAATGGAGCAGCACCTGTCCCCCAAGTACAGGGACAATGGCTGACAAAGGAGGATGGTCCATTGATGGTCCCTTGATATTGATGACTATGCTTGTGAACTTTTGCTCTTGAAATTGAATCTTAGCCTAGTG
>JAQZBX010032274.1:0-25938 GCA_029593785.1 Cabassous unicinctus | reverse complement strand
GAAGCGAACCCGGGGCCTCTCATATGGTAAACGGGTGCTCTATCCATTGCGCCACACCCGCTTCCTGCCGTGAGGTTGCTGCATCAGCCCACCGCACCGCTCAGGCCGGCGTGCCCTCACAAAGAGGCCTCGGGACGCGAACCTGGGCCTCCCATATGGTAAACGGGGGCTCTATCCACTGAGCCACACCCGCTTCCCTACATTCACATTTTATACTTTCAAAATCCTGCTTCTGGATCTTTGTGAATTTGCACCTCTCCTCTGTTTTCAACCTTTGCTTAATTTATAGTTCTGTCTTCTCTCTTCCTTCCTTATTTAAAAGTCATTGACATTGTCCTTTCTTCAAAACCACCTGTACTACTTGATCCTTTGTTTTCCAACTTACTTTGTATTTCACCCTTTATTTTAACGTGCTTTGTAGAGATTATTAGGATTAACTGCATATATTATCATGCATTTCAATCATTTTATATTAAAATGTTCCCTTTTCAGCATTTCACTTAAAATCTCTCTTGGACTCAGAATGTCAGGGAGTGTTCCATGGCTAAAGTGTGCCGAACTTCCCCATCTCAGTCCTGTTCCAGGACAACTTTTATGATGCATGCCTTGTCCAGGTTCCAGAAGAGGTGTGGTGGAAGAATCCTTTCAAAAGCCAAACCACTGACCTATCCTGAGGAAACCTGAATCATCCAACTGGCCCTAGAATCACCCTGATTTTCCATGAATCCCACAAGCTAATGTTGGCCCAGGATAAGACCAGTGTCAGGAGAATAGTGGAGCAGTAGACCAGCATCCAAGAATGGGGATAAGAAGGTGAACTTTGCCCAAGAATTTTAAAGCATGCTTATTTCAGATTTATAGTATCTGACTCACAATCACAAAAGTTTCCCCATGCTCTTTCCTACGTAGTTTCTGTTTTTCCTTTTGCAACTCTGTTCATTGTGCCTAAAATACCACTCCCTTTTTACTTCTTCTTTTGCCAAATTCAGTGTCCTCTTTCTTGCTACACTTTTGATCACTGAGATTATTTGTTTATGACATTTTGCTTTAAAGATTACTTGAATACTCAGTTTTTCTGACATTCTATATTTAGGCCAATCCCCCCATTTTTAAGCATTCAATGATGTAAAACTCCTGAATTATAATCTGTGCATATTATGTCTATATGCCTACTATGCTTTCTAACTTAAAAGAAACTGTGTATTTTTTTAAAAAATAGTAAATTGATAACAATTACTTAGAAGTAGTAAAATAATAACTAGGTTTTAACATAACGTGAAATAATATAAAAGGGTGAAAAATAAATAACAGCTGGAAAAAACACTACTCTTTCTCCTCCTAGCATCTGAGCATTCCTTCCAGTTCCATTTATCCATCCATTGAGTCTGCCATTAATGTTGCAAACATTTATTAAGCTCCTACTGTATGTCAGATCCTGTGCTCAGTTCTAGTGATACCAGATGAGTAGTAAACATTCCCTAACCTCCAGGAGCTTATAGCAGTGGGAAGAAATGCATGCAGATAGAGATTTTTGTCATATATTATGATAGAGCATCTTTGCATCCAGAGGCCACAGACAGCTCTCAGCATAGAGATAGCAGTTAATAATTGTGTATCAAGAGGTCTGGGTTCCACTCTTATCTCTGCTTCCAACAAGCCAGGCAGTCTCAGTCAAGCCACGAAACCTCTGCCAACACTAACATTGAAGCAGAAATGTATGTTTCTTTCATTCAGCAAGCATTTATTGAGCACCGAGCTATGTGTCAGGCTGTGCTATGTATTGAAGCTCCAGAAGTGAATAAAGGGATGTGCTATGTTAAGGACCTCTTCATCTAATGGAAGAGACAAGCACATAAATAATCAATAATGTGTAATAAAGGCAATAATAAAGAAATGTACAGGGTAGAACGAGTGTGTGACCATAAGTGATCAGAGAAGTCTGCAGAGAGGAGATGGCGTGTCAGCTCTGCCTTGAAAGATGACCGTCCTCATCCAGGGTACAGGTATCATTGGGCTCATTGCAGAAAAACCATGTTGCTTTTACACCATGATCCCGCGCCTTCTGGAAGTCGTGTGTAGAGACCCCATGATCATCAGTGGTCCCTTCCAGACTAGGGTACCAGTCATTTTATGAACTGTAACCACCTAATGTTTATATGAAATAATTTGTGGCCATTAGGAAACAGTTGGACATCTCTTATGTTCTATACATTAAGTCCTTCAACACTTTAATTAATCTCTTTTATGTGCATTATTTGAAGCTGAGTTATTCAATGAAAACAATTATGAGTCCAATATTAGATTATCTTTTGAGGAAAGGAAAAAGAAATAATGAAAATCTCCAGCTCTTCCCACCCTTTCCCCAGTAGGTACTAATATCTTGTTAGAATGAGCATTAATAGCCTAGAGAAATACAGTGTTGGTAAAGATGATATTTTCAATTTTTTATTAAAATTTTCACCACAAACGAATGATTTCAGTAAAATTTAATTTTTTTGTACTCTGTCCTAGATATGATTTGCTCACCTAATTAAAGTCACCCAATGATTGTACTAAATTCACAGTATTTTAATGTGTCTTTTCATTTCTATATTAAGAACAAAGAAGAACTAAGATACAAGGAAAGAAAGTACATGCAGTGCTTACAGTTTTGATTATAAAAATCTATGGAGACATTTCTTGGCACCCAATCTTTCCCCAGCCTAGGTAATCTGTGTTAGAAATCACGAAAGACAATATAATATTATAGGTCAGTTTGGAGCTTTTTAGTTTGAATTTGTATGCCTGCTTCTCTATAAAACAAATGCAATAGAACAGTATCTGCCATATGGTGAGCTCTTGATAATTGTTTGCTAAGTACATATAAAATGAAGTAAGTCATTTGTCACAGCTCTTAAGGTGGACACTTCCAAATACCAAAGGGACTGTGAGTGACAGTGTCCTGAGTATGAGCACCCTGATTGTGGGAGGATAATTAATAAAATAGTCTCAGAAACTTCATTTATAAGCAGTATCCATTTCAGCTGCACTTCCTGTTGTGTGGATTTACTGCTTAACTAAAGATTATTCATCTTGTTAAGAGTAGGTACTTGTCTTCATAAAGTTGAGAAAGGCAAGGAAAAACTAAGTTTTAGGATCAGATAAAAGGAAATTACCTGTTCTCAGCTGTTTTCTCTTTTCTTCTTGACCTTTTGTGAACACAACATTCATGCAGCTAATAGTAGTAATTTCTGTATGTGTTTTCTTGGCACATCAATACTCTGAAGTAAGGATAACATTAACTGTATGAGAAAAAGGACACATTATTTGGATTTCAACAGAGTTAACAAGAGTATTTGGGTTTCTTCACAAAGGGATTTGAAATTTCTGTTTTATAATGAGTAGGCACAATAAAAGAAAGATAATGAATGTATACATTCTTGAGGAATGACATTGCACAAATAGAAATTGAGTGGTTGGAGGTTTTTTATCTGTGATGGTGGTTCTCTAAAAGCAGCTAAATTTTACTTAATGTGAAATATATAGCTTTCTGTAATTGAAAAATGCCAGTAATTTAGTTATTTCTTTTTACGAATCAGGAAATAATTAAGAAAGAAACCAGTTTTAACTGTTGTACATGGAAGGGATTTTCTAGTTGACAACGTAATGTCCAAGACCTGAAATGAGAGCTCCATGTGGCATTTTTTTTAATTTATGTTCCTTTCAGTAATGGAATAGAATCTGTTCCCCTGCATCTAGTTCATTAGAATTTTTGAAGCACCTGTCACCTATCATCGTAAGCTTATACATATTTCAAGTTTTTCCGATGAACAAATGTAATAGCACAGGGTCCATATGCCCACATGTCTGGGAGAGGAGACTCCACGTGGTTTTGGATTACCTGTCTGGATTCCTTTTCCCATTTATTGTTTGGAGTATGTCAATCTAATTCTGTCAATCTAATTACTTCTCTAGGAAACGGCTGTACTCAGCTCACTGTATGACAATCGCTGCCTTGTGAAAACATCCCAGAAGTCTCTGCAGTCAATTGATCTACCCCAAAAGTGTCACTCTCACATGGAAAGCTGGCTTCAGTGTACAGGCTTACTCAAGATTTACAGAGTTCTCTGAAGGAAGAGTTTCTTTAGATACATAGCAAGAGAAGCTGATGATTTCAGTAGATCTCTTGCCTTATCTTGACATACCAAATAAACCTTTTCAAAATGTAGTCAGTTGGCTAAAAGACACATATAATATATACATCCTGGACTTCTGGCCCCAGCAAAAGACCACTGATTTAAGTGCCTCCATTACCTGACCAGTGACACTTGTGAAAGATCAGAGAAGCTTTCAAAGGCCAGCAACAGAGGTTTTGATTTTGCTAGCATAAGGCTTGGAGGAATAGTGCTTATTCATCCACTTAGTAATTCCTTTAGTTTATTTAGACTATTCATGACTGTGATAAAGAACAGACTTGGCTGAATCTAACGATAATTCCTCTGCCATCATTAAACAGTTGTAGATTTTTAATATAAGAAAAAGAAAATTGCTCTAATAGTTCCACATTCACACTGTGGTGTTCAAGTTTGTGACATCACTTCCATTTTCAGAGCTTTATAATTCTACCATAATCATTTGTTCTTGGCAGAAATGTGTTCTACAAGCTCTCAGCTGAGAATAATATTTTCCATTTTTCCCCCAATGTTCTGGTTATGACCATGGGAATTGGGAACTCAATGTTAATTTGCTCTTGGGTTTTGAGTTTTTGAATCTCGAAATGCTCCTCTTTTAAGTAACACAGTTTTTAACTTGAAGTAATAAGATTTTGTATCTTTGAATGGTAGAAATAGTTCATTACTTGAACACTGGTGATATTCATTGCAGGCTGAGTAATCGGGTACAAGAATGTTCATTGGGAGAAAATGAGCACTGTTTTTTGTTTTTACTTCTTCATCATTGAAGTTTCCTTTGTGACTTTGTGCCACCTGCTTTGTCTGCTTAATAGTTGATATTATTCTTTAGGTACGAAGTGAGCTATTTATCTAACTGACCTTTTAATCCATAAACTGATAAATGTTTCATTGACCAGTAGGCATTCTCACTCTGACTAAAATTTGATGTCTAAGTATCAATATTTTTGTCATGTTTTCACACTTAAAAAATTTTTCACATTCTACTACTGCAGTTGGATGTGAGTGGGAGAGGTCTAGTCCACACCCCTGATGTCACAGGTGTGGGATAGCCTGGCCAGGGTGAGGGCTGGCCCCATGCTGCCCTCAGGCAGCCAGGGAATAGGCCTTGCAAGGCTGCTTCTCCACACTGGTTTGAAACGTGGTAATAAGTTTTCTCTAAAATCTCCATGGGAGACTTGCGAGAAATAATGAGTTAATATTGGTGGAGATCTTTCAATAAAGTGTAATTGATGTTTGAATTTTTATAAACCAAACACATTATCTACCCCTGAAAGCTTTGTAAGAATATTTAACACACATGTATGTGCCAGATGGATTGTAATGACAGTTGATAGGCCTCTCCTAACCCTTGCGTTCTGTTGTCAAAAATCTGCATATCAAAACAAGTATAATTTTTACAATAAAGTTTATCAGATAAAAGATGTGGGCACACATTGAAGACTACCATCTAGATAAGACTATAAATCAATGTTTTGTAAGATAAGACTTTAAATTAAAGGTTTACAAAAGAATGCTGTTAGCGTGCATTATAGAAATATAGGTAAATACATTTTGAACACTATCATACAGTATTTTCTAGATCTTGCATATTTTTCTCAATTAATTCTTACGGGAAGAAATGTGGTGTATGATGTTATGATGCAAGACGCTCAGAAATTATTCTTTAAAGCTCAAGAACATACAGAGAACAAAGCAGAAACAAATCATAATACAACAAATAGTTATCACACAGAAGAATGCTCTTGTGCTTGAGTTAATGCTAACAAAGACTTAAAAGTATAGGAAATCAAGTTAGTAAGTAAAGTGATTATTTTAATGTATTATGACATCTTTTGTAGTATTATTGTAGGAACCCTCTAGGATTACTTATTCTGGGTGAAAATAATGGCTGTAGATCCACGATAGGGGGACAGGTGGCCCCACCAATTATAAATTCCCCACGATTGTAAATGTATATTTTATCATCTTGTGTCAAAATATTCCTTTTAATATTCAAACATCTTACCACATAATAAGCTGTAACCATATGTTTATTTGTTATATTATACCACTATAACATTAATAAATATTTACAGAGCCGCAGTGCATCATAGATGTATTAGAAATGGTAGCTCTCTTGGTTTGATTTTAAGTGAAAATCATCAGTGCCTCAGAAACTAATTTTAAATAATGTTACGTTTGTTACACATTGATGAGAGCCAAGGAGCTTACATTTTTAAGACTGACACCCCCTTTTTAACTCATGTTGTTTTATTTATTTTCCCCAATCGCATGAATTAAAGATGGAGTGTTTTCTCAGTTTTGGATTCCTTAGCTTGATGTCGCAGCTTTTGCTTTATTGGTATGTGAGTTCTGTCTTTAATAAAGATGAGCTCTGCTGAACTTTCCATTAATGAGAGGCACTTTAGTTCTCTTTATAAAGGGTTTTTGGTAGTACCGGGAAAATGCAGAAATGTTGATAGCTTATTAATAATTAACATGGTAAGCTGTGTGATTCATCAGAAGTTTTGTGATCTCTAAAACATAGCGCTATGCTGTAAATCAGATTGTGTACAATTAAGCTGACAACCATCAGTTAAAAAAAAAAAAGCTAAACTCAGGACTCCTGACTGATACTTTTTCTAACTGTTACAGTGTCACATTAGTATTTATCCTGCTGTGACAGCTGAGGCTAGACCAGCCCTGCATTTGAGAGACAGAAGGTTCAAGATAAGGTACATACTCTTCACTTCCATGCGTCAGGAGACAGGCTCCAGGTGATTTCCACTCAGCTGAAACCAAGAGGAACTCTTGCTAGTTTGGTAGTTATTGACTTGGTGTTCTTTGGTGTCCCTACTTGGCTCATGATAATAAAGGCCTAAGCTCAGATGTTTTGATTTTTCTTTCAGCCTAGGTTTAGGCAGATAACTTCTTAGTATTATAAATCTCAGTACAGATTTTCACACATACATGTAACTAGAACCACACTAAACAAAAGTAATTCTCCAAATGAGTGCAGTGTCTGGACATTGCTAATCGCACTTGGTGAGAATATTAGCTGGGTTCTTGTCCTCTTTTTTGCTGTCAAGTACACATCAGAAAGGGTGGCAAAGCACTGTCCATGTCAACCATTTTGTTCAATTCAAATCACAGGTCTGTTTCCAACATTTTTTCCTTTTATCATGATCACAGATTCCAAAATCATTGTGTAATGTCCTGACCTTGAAATCTCTTCATGAGAAGATATTTCCATTTGTAACTTTTAACTGTATGAAGCACATGGGAGCTCCATGTCACAAAACTTCGGCTGTTTGTTCATTGACAGAATTTGGTTGCAAAAGGAATATTTTCCTTTTTTTTTTTTTAATGAGTAATGAGTGATCTATTGAAATGACTCAACGGTTTCTCTCTGTGGTTTCTTTTCCCTAATGTAATATAGCAAATGTAATAACCTACTACTGGACAACTTGAACTTCTGTAACACCCCTGCCTGTCTCTTACAGCCTTTGTCGAGGTCTGAACTTTCCAAATTATGTATTTCAGACGTTGAGAAAGAAGGGCCTTAATGGCTGTGACAGTCCAGATCCCGATGCAGACGATTCAGTAGGTCACAGCCCTGAGTCTGAGGACAAGTACAGGAAAATTAACGAAGATATTGATCTAATGATCAGCAGGCAAAGATTGTGTGTAAGTACTCAGAGCACCCTTCATTTTTTTTACTCTTGGTATTTCTCTGAACCTGGCAGGCATTGAACAAGAAAGAAAACAAAGGCTGTGAAAGCCCCGATCCTGACTCCTCTTATGCACTCACCCCACGCACTGAAGAAAAATACAAAAAAATTAATGAAGAATTTGATAATATGATCAAGAGTCATAAAATTCCTGTAAGTACCAAAGGTAGATGGCTAGTCTGCTGATAACTGCTGCAGTAACATACCTTAACCCTTTCAGTGATGGCTTTCTCTACAGAGGATTTGAAAGTCAAACAGATAAAATAGCCATCTCATTCTATAGACAGTTCATGTGGAGAGCAATCCCCAAGGGATGCTTGAATTATGTAATCTAAAAAAATTGCCATCCAGAAGTTCATTCTGAGGTAGGAGAGGCACAAGAGGAACAGAAAGAGCCTATGTGACACACCCTGAATTTACACAATCTTTTAAACTCACAGTCCACACAAATTAAAATACACTAGCAAAAACACTAGAATCTCCTTCTGACCAGGTTTAAGAATTCACTGTTTAAAAAAAGAAAAGAAAAAGCAAACTTCATGCTGAGACCAGATACCCAGTGAGACAGAAACTCATGTAACCTGACAAGTCATCACCTCAATTTAAAAAAGCTTCTTTCTGAATAAAACTTCAGCCCCACTCCCTATATATGAAATTCAGCAACAACACTGAAGGGTTAAAGCTACTGCTCGCTGCAGGGAAACAGACTGCATGAAAACCTAATGGTAAGATTCCAACATGTTTGTGTGCTGGGGTGATTTTTTTAAAGCTTTATCAGAATATTCGCTTTGCCTACACCAACATATTCCATGCTTTAACATTTGGCTAAATTTTGTCTTAACCAAGTCAAAAAAACTTCTAACATTCAATCATATGCCTTGCCAGATATTTAAGAGAAATAACTTTGCATGTATTATTTTTGTTTGCCCACATATATAGGGGAAAAACATACCCTTTATTATATTCTGTCATCAATCAAAAGATGTTAATTTTGTGGCAGAAAGTGATGAAACTCAAGGCTCACATGCTTTCTGAATAACTAATGTAAGTGTCTGAGCCCTAATTGTCTATGTAAGCTCCTTAGGAGATAATTAATTCCTTTCTCAAAAAAAGTACATTTTTTGTAAGTTAGCAAAACAGCCTAAACCTGAGGATTGAGAGAGACACTGAAGTGAAAATATGCTTCAGCAGTTACAAGTGCAGATATTTGGGAACAAAGACTCTAGACCAAATCCACAGCTGGATTCTCAAGATAAATTAAATCTTTACTCATAGTAGGTACACAACCAACCTGTATTGAATTAAACAGAACATTTTAACTTTTATTTATAAAATGTATGCATATTAAACTTTCTTTCCTCATAAATACATGTCTGCTTCTTTTGTGAAATAAAAATGTCAGCCATAGAACCTTTGTTGAATCAGAATTATCGCACTGTATCTTGAAGGAAAGCTAAGTGCTGTGAATTCTTAAAGGTTTCATAAAACCAAGTACTATATAGTGCAGTATTCACAGCAGACACTTGATCATATGTAGTATTTCCTGTTGTATGCAGCTGACGCAAACCTTGTGATCCTCAGGATTCTTAAATGATGAAATATCCACTGGGATTTTATCTGGCCCCAAAGTAAGAAAGAAACAACTCCTTTCCGCCAATTTTTAGTTCTTATGACCTGAGTTTCTGTTGATATGTAGGACACTAATTTGGACCTGCTCTGCATAGAGGTTTGTGAATGCAAGACCTTAAGGTGAAGCCCTGCAGATGTCTTAAAAGGGAGGAATTCCCTGAACAGTTGGTAAAGGGCAAATGTATGCCATACTTCTGACCACTCTCAGGTGGAAGTGATCCTAAATGTGAATGGAGCTTTAATCCCCACATTTCTGGAAGAATGCCCATATTTGCACACTGGGTCATTTTTTCCACTCTTTAAGGAAAAGAGATGTGATGCATATCTGGAGTCCCTCCCAGTATCTCACCCTGTCATGTAAAGAGTTCAAAATCAAGACACATGATTTCTTAAGAGGTGCAATGGTGTGTGGCCAGGGGTGAAAAGCCACAGTAGGGTTGACGGGCTGCTGTGAGAAGGAGCCCCACAGCCCCTCGCTGGGCCACAGGGTCTTCATCTCTTTAGTAAGTGTAGCAGTCACCACGATGAAAAGCCCAGTCTGTGCACATCGCTTTCCATTGCTGGAAGTAAATTTTGTTGAAAGTTTCCACAGCTGCTAAAACATTTACAGCAGGGCAAGGACACTCTGCCCTTTGTGTGTAGAAGAGTGTCTCCACCTCTTCAAAAACATTACAAGATTGTTTTTCTATTTCAAAGACCCAGTTTAAAGAGTTTCCCTTTTAAAATAGAAAATTTAATGTTGCAACCACCTGTTTGTATAACATAATTTATGCCCATATTCCTCAATTACATGAAATAATTCATGGATGATTTGGAATCTTGTCGACCAGCATTTCCTCATGCAGAGTTTGCCGCGGTTCCTATTGGGCTTCACAGCAAGAAAAAACAGCTCCACTTGAGAAACCAGGAATTAGGAAATGGACTGAAAGAAGGGGAGAGGCAGATGCAAGATTGGGTGAGAGTAAATGAGAAGGGAGGAAGTGAAAAGAAACCATAGATAGATTCTTCAGAATAACAGACTGTGAAGAGAAATAATGCTGTAACTAGGATCAAGGGAGGAGTTACAATGAAAAGGACTTGAGATGATTTATATGCAGAGGGAGGGATGCTTAAAGAAAGGAAAAGATTGAAAATATAGGTGCAGTGGGTAGCGAATGGAGAAAGCTCCTCATGGGTGGGAAAAGGGAGGGACTCTAAACCAGAGAGATGGAGTTGAAGATGGACCCAATTGTGGTTAAGGAGGAGGGTGGGTAGAGTGAAGTTGAGTGGATAAGCACTAATGACCTGTTTTTTATATTTAATATGCTTTCTTTTAGATACTGAGGTGGCAAGTGGGGGCAGGTGCTTGAAAGAGAACTTGGGAATGGTGAAGGTTTGGATGTTGTGAGGAATTGGGGATGGAGAAAGAATGAGCAAGTACGTGCCAGAGAGTTGTCAGGCAGCCTTGAGGAAATTTAGATATCAGAAACTGATAATATCACTAAGTCATCAGAGCTGTGTGAGTTTTTTTCTCTGCTACTGCTCAGCAGCCTGGTAGTGGTTGATCAAAAGCTAAGACTGTCATTAGTGGCAAAAATAGAAATCAGTTCAGTCATTCACATTAAATAAAAGAAGGCCTATTAACTAGAAATATTGTATTTAAAATATTTTATTGGACTTTTTCCTTGTGGTATGTTTGGGAAAATAATGGTTTCTGGATAACAGTTCAGATATCTTTCTAACCATGATGAGTCACTTCTGTAATTATCTCAAGATAAATTAAATCTTTACTCATAGTAGGTACACAACCGACCTGTATTGAATTAAACAGAACATTTTAACTCTTATTTATAAAATGTGAGCATGCAACCTGTGCAGTTGTACAGGTACCTGCTCTCAGAGGGCCTGAACTTGGCTGAATGTTCTGCTGTCACCATCTTGAAAGTCTTCGTAATTTTCTAATAATGGGCCTTGCATTTTCATTTTGCACTGGACCCCGCAAATTATATAGCCAGTGCTGCCTACAGATTCCCTTTTCCTTCCAGTCTTGAATGTTCCAAAGATTAGGAGCCTGGCTTTTCAAGTTTGGAGCTTTTAACTACTTCCTGGCTTTCATTTTTTAGGCAAAAATAATTATAAGTTGATGCTTTTAAGTACCTTAATTATGAAAAGTCAAAGTGAAAAATAATAACACACATTTATTGTCTTAAGTTTATACAATATTTTGGTCCCTTTGCATTCCCCAAAATGTTTAGAGCCAGTTGTTCTGTTTATGGATGCAAGCACTTCATTTCTCAGATAAGGAGATCTAGGTTGAAGGAGATTAAATCACATGCCTGGTTAAAATCGTAATTTATTACACAACCTGTACTGCTGCTGAGGTTTCTTATATAAAGGCTGATTTTCTTTCTGATTTGCTGAGATGTCTTCTCAGTGTGGCCATTTTTTAAATTTATAATTTGCTTTCTAAATAATTATGGCTAGTTCATGATACAGATAAGGCAACAAAGCAAGAGACAGAATGCAAAGATATTTGCATATTTTATTAATTCCAAATTGCCAGTGTATACTCAGCTATCTCTGCATGAGATGGGAGTCTTTTCAAGGTTTTGTTTGACTGCTCTTTGGAGGACCACAAATGAATTTTACAATAATCATCATCAAATTGCTTGCAGGCCAGAATGCTGGAAACTGAATAATTCTTAGGGGTGATGGCCTAAGGAAGAGAAGAGTAGTAGAAAGACTTTCACTGAACTGGTGTTAAGAGGCTTTGGAATTCATTACATAATTATTAATAATCCTCTTTATTTTGGACATGCATATAATCCTTTAGAAAAAAATAAAGAGGGGTGTTCCCTAATGAGAAACAGTTATCATTCAAGGAGAAGTGGTTTTATAGGTGGTCCTTAGGTCCCAGTAATAGTTAAACATTTATAAGTAGTAATATTGAATGTAAATTAAAACATTTGTAACCAAATAATAGCTTTAAAAACCCAACCCTGAGTCAATATGGAAGAGGTGATTCTCTAGGCTTTATTTTTTTCCCAAGAACTAAGTCATACCCTGACAGTTAGACTACCCTCCAGTGTGGACACCCACATTCCATGAGAACCCATTTTTGTGGTTCACAAATAGTAAGCTACTCATATCTAACCCTTATTCATTCAGCAGTTCAAGTCTGACTGCATTTGTTGATTTCTATTCAAAGACTTATACTCTCTTGTGCAGTGACTTAGTAGCAAAAGTAACAGTCAATTATTAGCTAGATGACCTTGGGCCACTTACTTAATCTCACTGCTGTAAAAATGGGAAGAATTTTATCTCCATGGAAGGGATGCTTAAGGGGTTATTAAATCATACCATGTATATAAAGTCTACAGCACAATGCCTGCTCAATAAATAATAGTAAAAAATGGTAAACTTGTATTTTTGTATTAATAGTGTCTTCCTCCAGAGACTCCTTTGAAGAAAATTATTCAATTTGTATGATATAAAATTAAGGAGACTCTACATTATCTTATAGCAAAAGAGCCTTATCACCTTGATCAAAAGGGGCCTTATTTGACCAACATGACAATTGATTTTATAACAGAGATTATTGTACACCAAGCATCAAGAGATGGCTTTCTAAAATAAAGCATCATCTTTAAATTGTACTAAACAATGTGCTTGTTATTGAAGAAGAAATCATACTATGCCTTATAACAAACTTAAAAACCAAGGTAGTATTTAGATACAATATAGCATGAAATTAAATAGAAAAGAAGTTATGTGTGTACATTTCTGTACATTCAAGACACTGAGGTCTAGCCCATAGACACTGATAAAGAAAACACACTCTGGCAATGGTTTACAACCCAGTGCCCCCTCTTTCATAACAAATATTTTTAAATCCATGCTTTACCATCCTGAAATGAAAATCATAGATAATATAACCTACCTACATGCATAATTTTATTAAAAATAGATACAATGTCCTAACTACATCATAACTAAGAGATTAAAAAAGAAAGCAACTTATAACAAAATAACATTTACTTCACTATGCACACTTGGATGTGACTACTCTAGAAGACACATGCGCCATACATAGAATCACCGTGAACATGAGAGCTACAGGCATACTCGGAGTCATTCGTTAATTCATTCAGTAGCCATCTACTGAGTGCTACTGTGCTATCCCAGGCCTGAATAAGGTGCTTGGAATACCTCAGTGATCAGAACAAAAATTCTTGTTCTCAAGGAGCTTACATGCTAATGATTGGAGACAGACAATACATAAATATAAAAACAAAAGTTCAATCATTAAATTATATAGCATGTTAGAAAGTGATCAGTGCTATGAATAAAAAGGAAAGAAGAGCAGGGGAAAGGATCAGGAGATGGGGAGAGGACGGGGCAAATTGCAGAATTAAATAGGGTGGTTGGGGGGCTTCCTTGAAAAGGCCAAATTTTGAGTAAAGACTTGAAGGAGGTGATAGAGTTAGCCATGGAAATGAGGGAGGGGGGTGACTGGAAATTAGATAATAGAAATAAATGAAAGCTGAGACATACAGGGCCTTGTGGGCCATTGTAAAAAATGGGTTTTTACTCTATGTGAGATTGGAGCCCTTTCAAGGTTTTGAGCAGAGGAGTGTCATCATCTGACTTGTGCTTTTAAAGGATCATTCTCATTTCTAGGTTGAAAATAATCAGGAGGGTGAGGCTAGAAGCAGGTAAATCTGTTAGAGGGCAACTGCAATCATCCAGGCCAGAGATGAGTGTGCTTAAACCAGTGAGAGGTGGCTAGAGTCTGGATATAACTGAAAGTTAAGCCAATTGTATTTCCTAATGGACTGGATGTGTGGGGTGTGGGAAAAGAAAGATTTGGGGATAGCTCCAAGGGTTTTAGTCTGTGCAATTGAAAGGATTGAGCTGTCATCAGTTTGAGATGGGGAAAGATATGGGTGAAGCTAGTTTGGGGTAAAATATCTAAAGTTGAAAGTTGGATATGTTGGTTTGAGGGTGTCTGTTAGACCTCCAGATAGAGATATTGAGTGTGTAATTGGATATGCAAGTCTGAAATCAGAAGCAAGACCTGCACTGGAGATAGAAAGGAGAACTGGGACACTTTCACATTGCAGAATAAGGAAAAGAGGCAGAATCAGCAGCAAAAGCTGAGAAGGAGCAACCATTGAAGATAGAGGAAAAGTACGGAAACTTGAAGGGAAGAAAGCTTATCATCCTGGGAGTGATCAGCTGGGCCCAAGTTGAGTACTGAGAATTTACCGTTGGATTTGGCAAACTGGAGGTTAATGGCTGATGAGAGCAGTTCTGTGAAGTGTTGTGGGAAAACTTTATTGGAGTGGGCTGAGAGAAAATAATGTTCTGTATTTACAACTCAAGTCAAAAGAGCAGAATTGCCATTGTGGCGTGATTTTCCAAGATGGTGAAAGATTCTTAATGAAGTTCCATATAAAACAAAGTAAACCATTCTTTCAATTTACACAGTAATTACATCTCCAGAAATTTCATTGTATCCAACATTCGAAAGTTGGATGGGATAAGAGACAATTCCTTGCTGTACAGAACTGTCCCACATAATAGGATATATAGCATACCTGGTCCCCCACCCAGTAAAATGCCAGTAGCATCCCCCAGTCATTGTGGCATCCAAAAATAGTCCCACAAATTTCCAATATGTCTTCTAAGGAGATGGTCCCACCCCTGTAGAGAACCACTACTTTAGACAGAGAGAGTTACTATTTAGCTCAAGGTCCCTGTGGAAAACAAGTGACATGCTTAACAGGGTAATTGAAGAGAGTTTATTAAAAAGACTGTTTACAAATGGGCATCCAAACCATGAAGAACTAGTGAAGCACATTAGAGCTTACAGCCCATAAGCTGCTTTCACCCCTAAGCCAGAAGGAGCCAGGGGAGGGAGAAGTTACCAGAACACAGCAAGATCTATGTCTGAAGGAGAAAGCAGCCCAAAAAGAGCTGTGCTCTTCACTGGGGAATGCAGTCTCTGCCAACCTGTTGCCCAGCAGGGAGGTGGCTACAGTTAAAACAAACAAACAAACAAAAAAATCTCACCTCTCTTCCTGCTGAGCTTCTGCTGAAGCCTTACTTGGCCAGGCTGAAACCAGAGGGCAAGGACAGCCTGGTCACTGCAGTCTAGAGGGATCGTTCTCTGGGGCACAGAGTGCAGTTAAGCAGGGCAGAGTGCATCCGGAGGGCTAAATGGAAGATACTCAGCACAATTAGTTTACTCTGGTTCCTTAGGTATGTTAGAATAATTCTTATTTGACCTTCTAATGAAGGAATTGAATATTTAATTCACTATGTAGACATTTATTCTACAATAGGCACTAATCATTTTTTGTTTTAAAAAGCTCTGAAAATTTGGAGAAACATTCATTCTTTGATGTCTTATCAAGCATTCGTATTTCATTATGTCATTGTGTCTATTCCAAAATTATTATTTTACTCTGCTTACAGTAGATAAAGCCTAATAAAGAATGACTGTATTAATATATCACTTAAACAGTTTTGTTTCCTTCTAAAGCAATGAAGAATCAAAGACATAAAAGAAAAAAGTTAAGCATTTGGTCTTCGCAGTTTTGACATGTCCAGATCATGGAAGAAAAGAAAAATAGGAAAAACAGAGAATAAGGGAGCATAACTAGCATGGTAATCATCAGCAGGATAAACACAGAATTATTACAGAGCAAGATGTGTGGTGCAAGCCAGCCCTTCGGTCTCTAGCAGAAAATTGATGTTAGGGCTCCAGAAAGAAAAATCGTAAAAAAAAGATGACTTTGAGCTACATGTGTATATGCATTTAAACTTGCACAATGGTTTATTTGAGGAACCCTGATGGATTGCTCTATATAAACCCCATTTCTGATATATTACATATATATCCGTTTCCTATTAAGAATGCTGTGTGCTCTGACACTGAGTCCTCTGTCAATATATTCAAACAGTATTTTCATTTGGAATGTTGAAAACAAAAAAAGGAGAATAGTTAACAGTTATGAATTTCTAGTTAGTGCAAGCAGAAAAATAAACCTGGTTTTGCTTAAATGGCCAATATAATAAAATCAATAGTCGGGACCTGAATTTTTCCAATTACACATCCACACAGCTTCGTTTCACCAAATATTTGCCAGCTCTCTCTCGTTTTGAGATAAAGGTTTTACCTGTCAATGGCAGTACACCCCCAAATGTGAAGACTCACATAGATTCTGAACTACAATTTAAAAATGTGTTACATGCTCTGTTGAATTCTGTATCTTGTCTGTTATCTTTAGAGTTACTTTCAAAGGACAGACTTTAAAAAAATAACAATTAAGGTATATGTGCTATTCACATGCCTGGAGATGATTTTATATCATTAAACTTCTGCATAAATATGCTTCAATAAGCAATTAAGCCGAAGGCTCTGGTTTGCATTTTAATCCTCCTTTTTCTCTGTGAAGTCATCACAATCATGCACCTTTGATCTTGCAGTCATTTGTGGCACCAGATTCAGATATCACAAATGAACAATTATTAGCTTAATAGAATGGAATTCAAAGACAATGGAGTCTAATGAAATGGGGCTTTGTTTTAAACAAAAGTGAAACATTGTCTAATAGTTGCAAAGGAAGTGTTCTAAGCACATTTAAAAAATCAATTTATCATCAGAACACCTTGAGAGCTCTTCTTAATGGTCTTCTAGACACCAAGCAGTTTGGAATTGGAAAATTTTCTTAAAAGAGTACAGGCTGCCTGCACTTGAGGGCTTCTGTTACAATTCCCTTCTTTTACCCTTGTTTCTTTGTGCTCCCACAGGCTGTTCCACCTCCCAACTTTGAGATGCCAGTCTCCATCCCAGTGTCCAGCCACAACAGTTTGGTATACAGCAACCCCGTCAGCTCACTGGGAAACCCCAACCTTTTGCCACTGGCCCACCCTTCTCTGCAGAGGAATAGTATGTCTCCTGGTGTAACACATCGACCTCCAAGTGCAGGTAACACAGGTATGTCCTGATGAGGACAGTGTTAACAAATCATTGAAAGGAGCCACTTTTGGAAGTGCCAAGGCTCTTTTACCTACAAAATGTCAGGTTTTCCAGCTTCCTATTTATTTCCTTCATTGCTTAGACGTCCATCCCCGGCTAGGTCTTCTACATGATAAAGGCTTAAACCCTTGCAACATACCTTTCAAAGTCTTTCATACTCTGCAACTTTCAGGCTATCTGTCATCAGCCCCCTCATGTGGCTATATTTTAACCATGTACTATCCCAAACAGCATGTCAGATATCCTGTCCCCAGGCTTTGGCTTATGCTCCTTCCCTGCCCTGAATCCATTCTCCCTCTTCTTCCTACCAAAATTTCACCTCTTCAGTGAAAACTTCCTCTATGGTCTTGGTTCTGACCATTGATACCATTTATCACATTCATCACTTTGTTCAGTTATTTGTTTATTTACACAGTAACTTATCCCAGATTTAAGTCACAGAGGCCCTACAACAAGGTAACAATTTCTAAGTGTGAAATAAAAACAAAGTTGAGTCAGAAATATGCAAGCACGTGCACACCTGCCACAAATTCAGCTCGACACTTCTAGCAGACCCTTGCTGTTTACAATTCTCAAAAGTCCCAGAGAACATAAAGCATTGCTCAGGAGAGGTTCATCCATTCTTAGTTCTCAGATTAAGCAAAAGCACGTTGTGATAGGCTTTGTTGAGAAAGTGTCTATTTCCCCAACTGGATTTAAAGATTTTCAAAGGGAAGAATGATATCCCTGTTGATTTTCCAGGCTCACAGTTGGAACTAAGTAGATATGTATTGAATATAAATAAGCCATTCCTTTATATTTCCAAAGGAAACATCAAAAATCATTGTATTTCTAAATCACATAAATCCAACTATTACATATTTACATTTATTTTTAAGAAGGCATTTCATAGGAAGATTTTAATATGTCTTAGGCACATAACTATATTAAAAGCAGTTTATTCATAGGTGAATTGTTTCTTTAAAATACTTAAATATCTTCCTTACAATTAGAACTAAACAATGTAATACTTTTTAATACAGATACTTTATATAGAAAGTACCATCAAAATCAAATAAAAAATCTTAATAAATTTTAACTCCAGAGCATGTCTATAAAGAACTACATTGTGCCATTCTTCCGTCTTCTGAATATGTTTGAAATTTTTCATGATAATTTTCAATAGCTGTATGTATTCCTTCCAGATCATATTCAAATTTAGTTGAATTTCACATTTCATGAACTTATGCTTATTTTTTAATCTGATACTTTATTTTCAAAATATTCTTTGATTGGAAATAATAAGCATTTTCTTCAAAAGTAATGAACATACTCTTCTAATTCCAAAACCAGAACCAACTAATAATTACAGAGTGTGACTTCAAAGAAATTAGAAAATAATCTAGATAATATTCTCACTACTATTCTTTTTGCTAAATCTTGTCTCTTAAAAACTGAAAATAATTTTTATATTCAGTCTCTTATTGAAGCATCCTAATTCTCATAAATATTGCTAAATGTTAACATGCTTTCTTAAGTTAGCAATGAATAAGCATACTTTTCTAAATTGGGGACCAGCGAAAACTTTGTTTTATTGTATCAGTCAGTAAAATTCAAGTAGTAAATGAGATTTTTCACTGAGGATAGATTCATGAAATGACCAAAATTCTGGACAATTACCATTATACAAAATTAACCGTATAAAAGATATTTACAAAAATCTAAACATCAAATGTATGGTTAGCTCAGCATATGGTAGACCTTACTCTATTTTTACTTTCTATGAAACATCCTCTTAGGATAAACTAGATTTGGAAATAATAAAAATGCAGAGACCATTCAAAGATTGTATTTTTAAAATATAATCTTTCTTAGAAAAAAGGAGTCTGCAAAATTGTCAGTGATTGAATGTGTACATTTTTAATGTTTGAGCACAACATGTCACAGTAGAATAAATGTCGGCCATTACATCTGGCTTAGGTAATACTTCACAATTGTATGACTCTGAGGGGAGGACAAAATACTGAGGTTGCTAAAGGTAAAATATTTAGTTTTGTGGGCCTTAAGCCTTTCTCCTTTTAATTTTTCTCTTCAATCCATAGGTGGTCTGATGGGTGGAGACCTCACATCCGGTGCAGGCACCAGTGCAGGTGAGCAGAGACTTCGTTTCTTCTACTAGGTGGATTGCAGTTCGTTTTAAGTCTTTTGAACAAAGTAAAGTAGAGAGGTCTGTGTGAGGCACTGAAAAATGTCCCCAAGAATTTCTAAAGAACTTTTCTGAAGCAGGAGCGATTACATAGCAACTTAGAAGAAGATTATTTATTGACTGGAAATTTCCTTAATAAAACTTCAACCAGTTAACACAATCAGAGAATCGAGGGCTCCGCTCAAATTAATGTCATCCTAGATACCAGCCCTGGACATGAGTACCTTTAGTAATCATTTCACATTAAATACGAGGCACTTTCCACCCAAAGTATTAAACACCTGTAAATTTCTAAACGAAGATACATTTAAAAAAGGAGGGCGTAAGATACTTATAATCATTCAACAATACTGTTAATAAAAATAAAAGGGGATTAAATTGGGCTCTTAGAGAATATGAATGTAATGTGCCCCAAAAAGAGCCCGTTAAATATATTTCAGCTGTCAATAACTTCTTACACTGTGGCTAATTGTCTCATAGTCACTCTTCTCCAGAGTTCCATTTTAATCATAATATTGCCATTATTGAGATATTGATGTCATTTTCAATATAGAGACAAGACAATACAAGACTTTTAAATGCCGACTGCAGTTCACTATTGCCATAAGAACTAACCATGGTAATTTCTGTACCTGGAACATGCTATACATTTAAAATAAAGATGGCAGGAATGAATGACACAGGGTTATGTTTGAAATGTCAAAAAAAAAAGTTTAAGTTTATTGAAATATACATGGAAAGCCTAATTAAAATATTTTTCCAGGCTCAGATATAATAGCCTGCTAATTATAAGAAAGAAGGTGAAGAAAATTGGCATATAGAATATTTTTTATAAATATATCCATTTGGAAGTAATGCTTCTCACTTCTGATATTCAGTTTTCACTAATTCAGTGAATAATAAGGAAAATGTACTAGAATTGCACAGACTTAACAAATAGAATGAATGGCAACAACTTTTTACCTACTTTATCTTTTGAACATTAGGTAGAGTCAAATTGAGTAAACTTAAAGTACTCTTTCTCTGGACATGAAAATCAAATGCTCATGTTTCTTCCCCTCAAAAAATACCATATGATGTGTAGCCTCAAAATTACTGAACCAGATCAAAGCCAAACTAATGTTTCTGGGATTCAGATCTCTGCCAAACACTATAGTTAGAATGGTGGGGACTAAGAATTGGGCTGTCACAAATACCAAGACATAATATAAGAAAAATAGTTGCATCGTTATGATGTTTTATCAAATATCTCTCTGCAACAGTTGTTTGCTATTATGGGAGCAGCCAGTAGTGGTGATGAAAGTTATTAGAAGTAACAAAAAAACATGTAGGAGAAAAAATGGGTAACTCAGCTTTGATGAAAGTAGCCTCTTATTACTGCTTACAAACTAGAATGCTTTAGAATCCTATATTGAAAATAAAAAGTGTTTGGTGGTTCACTTATGCTGTCATCGTCAATTCCCTAACAGTCTGCCAAGTTTAATGGCCCTCCAGGGACAGAGAAGACATTCAGTCTTAAAAGCATAAAAGTTAGCCACATATAATATATAGCATCACGGAATTTAAAAAAAAAAAATCTTAAGAGCTTAGCTAATCCATCTTCCTACCTCAGGACCACTGCCATAGGCATGAGAATCTTCCACTTCAAAAATAGAAGGAAAAAAGAGAGAGAGAGAGAGACTCAACTGCTCCACACTGATGATAATAAATATCCTATCTTGATGACTGTATCTTGTAGCAATGAGCATAAAATTTTCAGGTTCTATATTGTTGTGAAGTAGTTACTTACCCACTTTTTAAAAATAGAGGATGAAACCTTTTCTAACTCTGGTTCCAGGGAGCACCTGTTATAAATTCCAGTTAGTCTTGAGCTTAGCTGTCATGTCCTGCTCACAAGCTCAGCCGTCTTCCCTTCTCTCTCAGGCCGGTCAGTATCATGTGTCAAAGCTGAATATATCTGTGCTGATGTCAGAGAATCACATAACACCAGGGGGAAATGAGGCCAGCCAGAATGTCTCTGCATTTTCAGAAAAGAAAACTAAAGCAAAATGGCCAAAAGATAGCTTCCAATTTTTTAATATTGCCATTGAAATTCAAGGTGTCAAATAGCTAGAAACGAGAAGGCCAAGTGGCAAGACTCTACAGTCAAGTTCGATACTTCTCCGTTTTTGCAATTTGTTTTCAAAATTTTAATTTTACATCACAAGTTACCTCAACCTGTAAAAATGGGATAGTAAATTTAGTGTGTATTGTGGACCTATAAATACCAAAACACCAAAAATGTAAGCATTCTCTTTTTGAGCTCAACTGCCATAAAGTATAGCATCTTTCCATCCCTCTCCCCAATCCCAGCTTCCAGTGAGTCACCAAATCCAACCAACTCTGCCTCCATTGTAATTCTTAAATCTACTCCCCTTCTCTCCATTCCTATCCTATCACCCTGCTTTAGGCTCTTACCAACGCCCACAGCTCCTGTTTCCAGAGCCTCCTAATTCATCGTCCTCTTCGTCATTTGATCCTGCTCCAGTCTCTCCATGGCTGATTGTCCTTCCTCAAAGCCTTAAACTAATTGTAGATCATCATTCACATGCCTAAAATCCAACAACAGCTTGCCAACTCTTTCAGAATTAGCCATGAACCTCTTATCTGTGGCCCATCCCTTCTCTGCAGTCTTACCTTCTTACTTTCCACCACTCTCATCAAGATCCCTGCACACCAACTCTAATAATAGCAAACATTTATATTGTTCTTATGTGCTTTACAAAAAAGTAACTCACTCCTTCTCATAACAGTCCTCTTAAGTAGGTATTTTTAGTACTTCCTTTCTACAGATGGGAAGACTGAGGCCCAGAGAAGTTCGGTAATTGCCCAAGGTGCAACCCGGGTGGTCTGGTTCTGTAGTCTGTGTTCTTAACTATGACACTGTGTTGCCGCTTTCCAAACAGCGTCGGTTCCTAGCACTCCACTCCCTTCCTGCTTTGTGCTACTCAGGATTCCTTGTCATCCCTCAGAATTCAGTTCAGCCATTCAAGAAAGCCTTTCCTGACTCATGTAGAAGGAGTGGTACACCTCTCTGTGCTCTGCTAGCAACCTGTGCCTGCATATTGATCTCACTGCATTGTGACGGTGTCTGGGCACACGTCTCTCTCCTCCACACTCAGCTGAGGGAAAACTCTCTTATTCTGCTGGTATTCCCAGCTCAAAGCACAAAAGTTAGCACACAGTAGATATGCAGGAAATGTTTGTTAGCTGAATAAAGGAAAAGTTTATCTTCTAAGCAGAGTTTTCATATTGTTGATGTAGAGAAAGGAAAGAATATTTTTCAAGGAAAGTATATCATTTTAAATAGAAGAAGACCTTTGATCTGTAATTCATAAAAATAATATATTCTTACAATATTTTATATAATGAATATCTATTTAGTTAATTATCCAATTAAATTGCTGAGTACCATTGGGCAGTAAACCTAAGTTTTACTAACTTCTCTAACATACTTAGTGGAAAATCTAAAGAACTGACCTATGGCAGTAGATGAAACGTGGGTTGGTATCTCAGACCATCATAAATCACCTTTTAAAACAATCTTAATTAACCATTGCTTAAATTAAAATATTTTAAAAGATGAAGGCAAATGGTAATAAAGAAGTAAAAGGATGGGGTTGCACTCTTGATATAAGAGAAATATACAGGTAGTCATTATAATACATTAGTAATATTGACATTTCTAGGTTTCAATTGACAGCTATTCATCCACAACTTAACACTTTTCTCTCAACAACTTTTCTCTCAATGAAAAATCACTGCTTTTAAAATTTCATTTTGTCATATCTCTGTATATTAAAGCTTTTTAAAATGTTTTAATCTTGTTGGTTATTGATGATAACCAACATCATTGCACGTTCAGTTGAGTTTTTTTATCACTAGATTTAATAGAAATAACCATACGCACAGCAGTGCCTTGTGTTGGATTATTCACTATCTTATTAGTACCCTTTGTTTTCACTTCAATAACATGGTTGCCTTTTATTGGGTAGACAGTACCTAATATGCTCAAGAGTTTACTGATTCATGATTGAAACAAAAAAAATAGGCTTTAGGCATCTCTTCGAAAATTTAAGTGAATTTTACAATCTACATAGCTGTTTGACAATAAGGCAAAGGAGATTTATGTATATTGGTTAATAATTTTAATTGGCATTTATTGTAAATTAGATATAATTTTATATAAAAAGAAACCAACAGCTGTTTCCTTATTTTGATTGTTAATTGTTTACTATTTTATGTGTTTGGTTGTCAAGCATTGTCACTTCTGGAATGCTTAATTTATATCCTCTAAATACGTGGATACTGGATGGTGGCAGTGTAGTGTACTGCTTGGGATAAATCACTATTCAGTGAGGGAGGAAATCTAGTTTTTAGACCCGAAAAGACTCCATCTCACAAGATCTTAGGCCAAAAAACAGCACCTTTGAACTTAGTACTAGCATTGGGGTAAGACATATTTTGTTCAGGGTCCATTCATAAGCAAATGTTTTATGATCATGTAATCATAAAATTTTACTTACATGGCTTTTTTTTTTCATTCATGTCGCAATAAAAAAGAAAAAATAGCATATTACAAAATAAGACTTAAGTGGGAAGAGGAAAAGGTCATAGAATATTTCATTATTCATACCACTATCATTGTTTTGCAAGTATTTGTTTTTAAGAATACTCATAAAAAATTGCTGGGCTGGCTTTCTTATCAGACAAAGACATATCTGCAAATCTTAATGATTTGAAAAATCAGTGAATGGGTTAAAAATTCAGTATAAAAAGATTGGCTTTAGTGAGTTTGCATTTTTTTTTGCCTAACAGAACACAAATTCAGATTGCAATATTCAAAAAAGAGGGAGGGATATCATTTAATTGCTCTTAAATAAGAAAACTATTTTCTAACAGTATAAAGATACAATTTTATTTTTTTAAATATCATTAAGCAGCAAATGAAAAAGAAAACCCTAGGTTAATAGTTCTTGTTTTGAAAGTATTCTGCTTAAATTGTTCTAAATAAAAACTCTGAATTCATTTGCAGATTTACTCTGGAAATAGACCCAAGGCATAAAGATCCAATGGCATTGCTTTATTATTATTATATATGAAATTAAGTAACAATGAAATGTTTAACCTAGATAAATCTAGATAACCTAGATTTTAATAAATCTAGACAAACAATTACTTAGTCCTCTAACTGGATGATCTACAGCATGTGATATAAAGTCACTGCTGTGAAAATCAGTGTCCACCTCCCATATACAAAAGCTGGCAAATTATAGATAAAGCAGTACCTTGTGTTCTCTTGGGGCCATGGGGAGGCAGGTCAAAGAGAAGACAGGTGAAGAATGTTACAGGTGAAGTCAGGATATTGTAAAATCTGCCTTCAACCCTTTTGGTTTGATTTAATTCTTAGAGAGTTTGATTTTGAGGGGGAAATCAAAGTTTCAAATTATAACTTCCAAGAAAGTGTTTTAGTGGATTTTAGAGCCTTTTTTGTCATGATTTCTCTGACTTCACAAATTATGTCCTTTGTTTCCCCTGTCCTTCTATTACGTTCAGTAAAGCAATGTGAAAATTGGTCTCTGCTCATTTCCCATTGATTTAAGCTAAGGCTGTGACTGATAATAAATCTTTGGTCATTTCAAGTTAATTTCAAGCTCTTAATATTCAAAATTGTTTATTTTTTCTTTCTCTTAGCAATCTTTTTTCTTTGTACACTACTGGTTTCACTACTCCCCATTTTTGACATCATCATAAGATTTTTATGTAGTGATAATATGGAAAGAAAAACTTTTCATAATTATCAGTTATGTGAAATTGTGCATCAATAGAGGGTAGATGCTGAATAAGGAATGTGGTTAAAAAGCCCCTCTTTTGGAATTCAATTTTTTACCTACAAGGGACTTTCTCACTTGGGGGTTCAGGGCTGTCAGCCTAGAGTATAATTTGCTGTTTTTAGACTATTGCCGAAACCCTTGCCAGTCATTTAAAATTTTGCAGTTAAACTTACATTGTATGTCTCACTCGGATTTCAGAGTTGAAGAATATGTAGTAATGATACAGTGTCATATTTAAAAGATCATTAGCTACTTCAAACTAAAGGAAACTATATTGGACCAAAACTTTGGATAAACAGTTTCAATTCATTATCCATAGTTGTGGTCATGGGATGTTAAGTAT
>JAQZBX010032273.1:0-25929 GCA_029593785.1 Cabassous unicinctus | reverse complement strand
TTAACAGAGAGAAAATGAAATTCTAATTTTGTGCAAATATATTGTTTGATATGAAAGCTCTTAAAATTTTATAACTAAGCTTATTAAATTTTAGTCAGCATTGACCATATTAAATAAAATTCATTTTCATAAACCTTCCATAATTTTCTGTATTTATTTTTGTCTTACAAATTCCCACCTCTCATTCTGGGAAATCAAACCATTTTATTTTAGGACAAAACTACATTCCTTTTTAAAGCATAGCTTGCATACTTTACATACATGCTTACCTGAACTTATCAAAAAGTTATATATATTTTTGGTCTCACTCTCCCATTTATACCTCACTTTTAGCAACTGGTCTTACACCTCCCAAAGAGAGAATCAATGTTTAAATTCCTGTTTCTGGCTTTGCTTTCTAAAACACCAAGCCTGAGATGGGTGTTTTCTGAAGTCTTTATTTTAGGCCTTGTATCTCCAGCTTAAATATTCTACCCTTTTAAATTTGTGTTTGTCTTTGATCAATCAAAGGAAACATTTCAAGTTGTATTGTATTAGTATCACTAATTTACAGGTGAATACTTTTATTATCTGGGATGTTAATTTATATGCCTAAAGCCAAGAAATTCAGGATTGTTCCTGGAATTTTAAGTTCTAGTCATTCTACCCTCTATAAAATAAGCCTAATTTTTACACATGCAACATTTTAAACCAGTTTACTGCTTTGATGGCAAACAAACACAGGGCCAGCATACCTGGCAAATAATTTTACTATCTTTTGGCACTATGCTTGAAAGAGCATCTTCAGGATGGAGGTATCTCTATGTACATGTGTTTTTCTACTTGTGTGTAATTAAGTACCTCAACAGATAATGTTTTTGGATATGCAACCCCGTTGTATGAGCATCTTTATATGCAAATTAAATGCATATAACTTTTTACATATAGTTATCTCCTTTATAAAATACAATCTGAAAGGGAATTCATGAATCTCAAAAATGAATATGATATCAATGTTGCCTGTTGACTTTATGATATGAATGTTTATTTTTATGGATTTTTCAAGAGTTAATGAATTTGAGATTCTCTCTCTTCTTTTTACTTGATATGACAGTTCACTGCCTTCTTGTCATTGCTTCTTTCTAAGCTGTCTATATATCAGTTCTCAGATTCTCAGCAATTGTGTTTAACTCCATGCATGTGTACGTGGATTTGTGCAAGTCTATCAAACATGTGCACAACAAAGATAGACATTAACTAGCAAAAACTTTGCAATATGTATTTTTGAAATGAAACTTTTTTGAAGCTATCAAGACAGTATTGGCAATTTTAATAGTTTATGTGATATAAAGTAGGTTTTGCAAATTCATTATGAATAGAACTGAAGGACATTCCCACAGCCTGGAATTTTAAATGCCTTCTGTTATAGATGCCTTTCCAGCAGGAATTCAAGTGCTTGTATATGTTCAGAAGGTGGTCTGAAGTTGACTGCATTCCTGTGGAAATGGAAGCACAAGCCTCTGTGGTTCTTCTCTCTCCAGAGACCAGTGTCCCTCTCCAATACAGCAATGAGAAGTTGCCTGGGGTGTATACATATAAGTGAGTTAAATGTGAATTTTTGCTTTTATGTATTTGATAAATTTTATTTATTTTGAATTAAAAATGCCCACAATTGTATATTTTAACTACTTTTATTATACATGAGCTACATTTTATTGAAAAAAACTTCAAAACAGAGATAAGAAAACAGATCACTGATAATATGACTGCCTGGAGAAACTACTAACATTTCATTTGGATCCTATTAAACTTATTTATAAAGTTATTTAAAAAACAAAATGGGCAATACTATACAAAATTCTCTAACTTACTTTAATACTTAAATAATTTATTCATGTCCTTCTAGGTTAATAAACATACTTATAAATTAACTGCTCTATTGCATGCACATAATTCCTGCTTATGTGTGTAACATAATAAACTAGGCAGTTTAGGTTGTTCCATTGTTAATTTTTATGTGCATATGTAAATTAAAACAACAAAATATTATGTTTAACTGAATGAGCTATACCATCTGTGATAAAATATGGATGCTGGGCACAGCACACCCCTGGGTCATCACTGAGCATCAATACTATCCCTGATAGAGGTGTTCTGACTAGATATATCATATTTGGGGAGAAAATCACATCACTTCTTTTGGGGATAATCTTCAGTTACACCATGCTAGCAGTTGGAGTTCTCTACTCTTTGTCATTTTACAACTGAGGTATGACTCCTTAATAACCAACCTATGTGAGTGCTGAATGGGCATCTTCCTGAAATCCAGATGCTCAAATCCAAGGCAAAGCCTTAATTGGTGTCTGGAGCTACTGGATGTGTTTCTCTTAAGAGAAAATCTATAGAAGATATCAAATATATTGGGTCAGGATTCATCTGCACATTTGTAATATTTATTAAATTATATAACAACCCTGAAAATGATTTATGTAATTATTTTAGTTTAGTTTTCTCCTTCTATCTTGAATTTTAATATTATTTCTTTCTTTTTAAAACATTTCCATGCATGGAATTCATATAAATATTTCCCATATTTTACTTTTAATATTCTGTATCAAGTAACTCTGAATTTAAGTTCTGGCTCTTTTTTTTTCTGCCTGTTTACATATTTTTATGATATCTGCAAGTCACAAAAATAAATTTTCTACTCCATATTGTGTACCAAGCAATAAATTTGAAGAAAATTATAACATTTTTTTGTGGGAGGAAATAATGCATTTCATACAGCTATTAGGGAATTAAAAGTTACATGGGACAGATATATGTGGGAAAAGGGCAGAACTCAAATGTGCAACTAAGGGGCTAGAAAATGCCTGATAGAGTAAAGTGAGAATTTTCTTGGCTTCTGACATAGAAACTGGAAATTTATACTCTGAACATAGACTAAAATATTTTGGAAAATCTGTCTAGTGTTGGGCTCATCTTATAAAATATTTCAGAAGCCAACCTCCTTCCAGAATTTGGCAATCAGAACTCTGGCTCTGAGAACAGAAATGTCTCCAAAATTACAATCACTATTATTAAAGAAGCTCCTTACAACAGGTTGATGAGTGCACAGTTTTTGGTTTGTTTCTTTGTTTGCTCTTGGGTTAGGTGTGAATCAGATTTGTGCGATCCTCAAGAGCCTACCCACGGCTCAAAGCTCTTTTCCTGCCCAGGATTCTCTGGAGGGCTGCCTTGACTTCTTTGTTCCATAAACTGTAGATGATGGGATTGAGCATGGATGTCACTACTGTATAGAAGAGGGCGAGGAGTTTGTCCACTCCTGGAGAATGGCTGGCCTTGGGCCTCAGATAGGTGATGGACCCTGAGCCATAGAAGAGCGTCACTACCAGCAGGTGGGAAGAACAGGTGGAAAGAGCTTTATGGCGGCCTTCAAGTGAGGGTGTGACCAGCACAGCAGCTAGAATTCTGCCATAGGAAGCAATGATCAGCAAAAATGGGCTAGATATGCAAAGGACAGCCACGACAATGACTGCAGCCTCATTATGGGATGTATCCCCACAGGCGAGTGCCAGGATGGGTGGGAGGTCACAGAAGAAGTGGTTGATCTCACAGGGGCCACAGAAGTCCAAGGAGAAAATATAGTTGGTCTGGCCTAAACCGACCAGGCATCTCACCCCCCAAGAAACCACTGCCAGGTGGGCACACACCCCACGACTCATTCGTGTTGCATAGTGGAGTGGAGTGCATATGGCCAAATAATGGTCAAAAGCCATGGCTGCCAGAAGGCAGCACTCACTAATAGCAAAAAATGTGAAGAAGAACATCTGCGTGGCACAGCCCTCTCGAGAGATCCCTCGGGCCTCACTCACAAGACTCTGCAGCATCTTGGGTATGACAGAGCAAGTGTAGCAGATCTCCAATAGGGACAAGTTGGCCAGGAAGAAGTACATGGGCGTATGGAGCCCCGGGCTGTTCCAGATGGCGAGGGCTATGAGAATGTTGCCCGTCAGTGACATTAGGAACAGGAAAAGGATAAGGGTGAAGAGGAGGGCGCCCTGGTCAGGGACCTCAGAGAAGCGGACAAATGCAAAGCGCTTAACAGACATGCTGTTCTCCTGCCACAAGGAGCAATTGAGGCCCATGGCCTGGAAAAGAAGAGCATACAGTCATCCCAGGGATTCCTTCAGATGATGGGAGAAAATCATTTTCACACTTTTAAAGAGCTCCGGTATGTGAGAAAGGTAATGAGGCCCACTATTCCTTACCTACAGTTCAAAATCAAAAATTCTAGAATTATACTCATCCTTGTATGTCTTTCTAAACTCAATCCTCTTCTGTGTTAACTATGCCAACTGATGTGTCCAAAATATACTTAGTCCCTCAAGCATATATTGAAAAAAAAATTATTTCACTGTAATTCTCTCTTCCTTTAATAATCTTTTCAAGTCCTACCAAATAAATGTTTCTTATAGCTCTCATATATGTCCATTTATATGCCACTGGCATTTCTTTCTTTTTTCCACTTTCATCCAACAGGTATTTATTGTAAAAGGATTTGGCAGTTACTGTCTTAGGTGCTGGGGTATAGCAATGAACAAAATACCTTATTTTTCACTACATGGAGGATACACTTTAATTAAAGAAAGCAGAAATTAATCATTCAATACTCTAATAAATAGTGCAGTGTTGAGAATTAAACCAGAGCTTGTGCTGACCAGTTTAGATTGGGTGGTCAGTGAGGCCTCTTAAGTACAAATGCACAAGCTGATTTGTGGATGACAAGAAGTTGTGCTGTCTTACTGAGATAATTTCTTATTGCAACTTATCTCTTTACCTTTAATATTCTCCTCTGCCATTGTTTCACCACCAAAGTTTTCTTTACTAAATGAACATTACCATTGCCTACAAGTTAAAGTCCAAATTTGTTCATGTACTTCATGAATAGCCATGGATCAGGTCATCTGGAACCTTAGATCCGACTGGTTACCCAAATGGACACAGGTCATAGATCAAACTACTTGCCCCTTTTAGGGCATGCCTTGCTTACACTTATTCCTTTTCATTAGACTCCTTTTCCCATGGGGGCTTGAAATTTGCTTCCCTAATGGTCCACTGAGTTAACACAATATGTGTTCCACATCTCCTCTCTAGAAATCCCTCCACCCTTTCCATTGCCCTATCACTGCTAAGACAGAACTTGCTATACTATGATGAAAGTTGCTTGCTCATTTCTTCCTGGGAGTAGCCTTAGACACAAGGGGTCAGAGTCTTTTCACATTTAACTTTATGACACCACTCTTAATTAACAAGATCTCCTGTAATTTAAAAAAAAGTTCTAATGCTAAACTTTATTCCAGCTGCCTATCTATTCTGCCCATAATAATAATATTATTAATAATATTATTAATAATAATAATATAATAATAATAATATTATAATAATATTCTATTATCTGAAGTCAATTAAAATAAATCTGATCTCCTCAAATAAGACAGTCATTTTTCTCTCAAACCAATGATTATCAAAACTGGACAAAAATTTACCTTTTCTTCCTGTGGATGTATTGCAGTTTGGTTTGTACTTTTTGAAACATAATTAACCAGAAGTCTAAACAATGTTCTTTGCTCTGTAAAGGATTTCACTTCCATTGCTCTGGCTTCTTTCTGCCTGTTAGCATAACCTGAAATTAAGTTATTATTTTCACAAGATCCAAAACTGTTTATTCATTGTGCAAATCACCAAACTAAACCATTCAGCATTTTCAAACATGTTACTGTGAATCTACATCTGGTCCTTGAATGTTTGTATTTGTGTGTTTTTAGTCCATACTGCAGGATGTGTATCATGTAGAGGCATATACATATTTAATTGTGCCATCTTACCTGTTTTTAGGCTCTGTCTATCATTTAATACTTCTGAAATTTAAGGAATTCTGATTTAATCATAGGTTTGTCGATAATGAAAGCTTTTTGTTTAATAATTTAAAGATATCTAATATCTTCCAAGACAGCAATTTGATGATCCATACATTTCAGTTGTGATTAAACAGTTAAACATTCATGGAACAGTAATCCCATAACTACCAGAAAGGAGGACAGAGCAGAAATTTAAGTTATAGGTAAGAATAGAGGCTCAGATTGATTAAGAGATATTTCTAAGATCAGATAGAAAACTAGCAAGTGGTAGAAATGGGATACAAAACACTGTTTCAACTTTCAAAGCATTCTTTAAGCTAGAATTTTTAAAGCAAAAATATGCTTTGGAAGATCCTAATTATTATGAAGAAACAAACATACTAGGTCCTTTCACAAAAAGATGTGTATAAAAATGTCCATTCTTCTGTGTGCATGTACATCTGTACACCCACAAACACCCATCCATATGCATATTTCTGGAGATATTCTATATGGGTTCAAATCCTGGTCCACTCATCTAACAGATGGGTCAAATTTAACATTTACTTAAACTGTCTGTTCCTCAGATTTCCCATTTAGAAAAGGAGATTATAATAGTAACTCCTTCTTGGAGTTGTTATGAGGATTGGCTGGTTAAATCCCACAAGCACTTAGAAGAGTGATAAATGTTCACTATGTACCAAATGCAGCAGTGCCTGTGCATATGTGTAAGTACACAGGTGTTGTTGCAATAACCTTACCTTCTTTTATGCCCCCTTTTGGGTACTTTTGCTCCTGATCCCTAACCATGCCTATTTATCATATTCCTCTCTGATTCAGAGTTTATTTTTCCTGTTCTATCATGAAGAGGAGGAAAGCATAGATGATATACATACACCAAACACACACCAAAAGGTCACCTGGATGTGATATCCTTGGAAAAAATAGTTGTGTATTATAGAAAAATTAGTAGATTCAACATGAATCTACTAATTTGAGTATCCACTGGGCTATGCACAAAGTCCAAAAAGTTAAGCATGAAGAACAAGTCTACTGGTTCAAAATACAGTCAAATGTGACATAGCAGCTCTGTATGAATTCATGGACCATCAATGCTTTAGCACTTGAAAACGATTGCTTACAAAAATAGGAGTCTATTAGATATCATTTACACTTCTGTGAAAGCACTTAAAATATTTCCCTTGCAATTGATGAATTTTAATATTTATATTTACCTTGAATCCACAGAATTCAGTAAGGCTCACGCAAAGAAACCAGAAACACAGAAATGGCTTACTTCTCTTTGCTATTTTAAAAAATATTTTTTTAAACATTGACTCCTCCTAATAGTTGATGCAGTTGCATAGAAATCTCCAGATGTGGAGAGGTTGGCATCCAAGTCATGAGTTGCATTTACAAATATTTATCTTACCCATTATATCTTCATGCATTTGGGGTAAATTGCAGGTTCCTCAGTGACATTGACATGGGGACATGGAGCAGAGCCCAAAAAAAGAATGTCTGACTCTTTCTTAACTAGTGGCCCCATTAAGATTTCCTGTTGTGAGTACTGTTGTCCATTTAGACTCTAATGACAAATGCAAATGCCTGTGCTAGGGACAGGGTCAGGTGTGCTAGGCAAAGGGAGGACCCTATGGTGGGGGCACATGTAGGGGCTGACTGCACAGAGGCCAGTGCCCACTGTCAATCATTTCATATTTGTAGGATTCACAGGAAGAGTAAACACAGTCACCTCTGTATGTATATTACAAGACCTCACAAATTTTACTGAACAGAAATTGAAAAATAGGGTTCAGGGGTAGTAAAGATCTATATTTTTAAATATTTAAACTGGAAAATATTGGTATTCTTCCTATAAATAAATAATAAATCATATAAATATAAATTTATAGGATTCACTGGAGGCAAAAATACAATGCATTAAATTTTCATCTCCCTCCCTAACTGCCACTTGGAATTTTACTAAATTACCATGTAAAATTTGAGGTTTTATTATGTTTTCTTGTCATTTGTGTATGCCCTCATTTGTTGAATTTCATTTGGGAACTTGAGGTCCACATGGAAGAGGTTAACTTTGTGTACATCCCATGAATATATGTGGACATTTATACTCAAAGACAGTGAGATGCTCAAGGCAGGTGTCAGGGATCTATGGAGAGGAATGTTGACAGGCACTACAACAAACTGGCAGAATACTGCTACTTGCTCTCACCTGTCACATTTTCTTCACAAGCTTCTTGATCCATCATTTCTTGTTAAAGGAAGGTTAATGTAGCCCTTCCTATCTTTCTTGTTGTGTTGTTTTGAGTTACAAATGCAAACATTGTAGAAGCAAACCATGAATAAAAAGTAAGGCACAGCCATGAAAATGCAGTTTATCTGTGTCAAATCTCCTGCCTTTCAAAGCCTCACTCATAGGAAACTGCACAGAATAGTCTGTTATTATCAATCCATTAATTAACAGATGTTAAGAGTCAGTAGCCAATTCATACTTATTGGACATGAGCATATTGGAAGAAATAGGAATTTCATGCCAATGATTAATTATTATATAGATTTCTACTCAGTGTTTTAAAAGATGAATTTGCTGCTGAACACTGTTAAGGTTCTGATGATTTTAATCATGAGATGGACTTTTGGTGATCCCTGGAAGAATAATAGAAATACAGAAGGGAGATAAGATACTTTTAAAATCTAAGTGGTTTGGATTCACCTGTCACTGTACCCAGCCACAATATCTAAGGCAAACACACTTTATATAGTTCTTCGGGGGAAAAATATCCAGCAAAGTGATGCATTTTGTGCCAGCTCCACATAATTAGAAAAGTTCTTGTACTGTCTGTCTATTATTCACCTGTGTTTCTATAATTAACAGTTTCATTGTTTTCTATTAGCTATAGGAAAATATGTGGTATACTTTAGATAGTGTATATGAAACACTAAGTAAAGTGCCAGGCATGCAACAAACACTCGACAAATGTTAACCTTCGCTACTATGTAATCATTAATTCTAAAACACTTTAATAAGATGTATAATTTGCATAAATTTGTCATTAAGGATTTTAGGGATGATCACCCGTTGCTTACCACAATTTTCCCATAGCAACTTCACCAAGGACCTAACACTTAGCTGGGTGATATCTTAATATAACCCAGCAGAAGCTATTTTATCATTTAATGGAATAACCATGGAGAGGATAATCTAGGTATTTCTATTCTCCAACATAACACAGATAACTTCCAATGAAAGCGTTAACTTTAAACAACATTGAGCAATTTTGTGGCAGGGATGCTAAGAAGTTGAGTGAATTATCATTCTCTTCAGAGAAAGAAAGAAAAAATAATTCAAATAATAACCAGAACTAAAATGTCCTTTGGGTATTAACTGTCCATTTCCCACTTTAATCTCCCATCTTTTACAACCCTCTTTTCTTAAAACTTCAGCTAGGTCACATACCTTTAATCACACATTTGAAGGAGAACAAATAGATAGTAATTGCTTCAAGTGAGACACTCCCTGATTTCCTCTGTACCTCCAACATTCAGGATGGAAAGCTGCCCATTTTCACCTCTAAGACTGTACAGAGAAGCCTTTGTTGAAGTCAATAGGCCTGTTTGATCTCATGAGAGAATGTCCTGTCCCTCCCAGCAATGCCCTCAGCTCCACCCACATCCCAAGCAAGCTAGTTAAACTGTCTAGGCAGTATTGGCTAATTGTTAACACCCAGGTCTTGTTGAGGAGGAAGCTCTGATCTGTAGCACTTGCTGTTTTCCCTAGTGTTTCTTCACTTCCCATGGCTCATATCCAGCTCTCTATGTTTTAACAAGTGACTCACAAAATTACTGAAAATTTAACAATGAGTTCTTTTGAGCTGCTGTTAGTTTGGCCAAGATACTTACTGACTGACATACTGGAAGTGAGTTTTAAGTCGAGACTATCTGCTTAAAAATCATTAATTTTTTAACCATTCAACAAATCTTTCCAATATAGCAAGAAGTTAGCAAAACAGTAGGTCTTTGTAAATTGTTGATTATTTTATGGCCTATCTCCTGTTTTCTTATAGTAATTCACAAATTATTAGTAATAATTAGCAAATAATTAGGGAAATCTTTAAAATGATATCAATGTTTCTCCTTCCAATAATATTAAACTAGGTAATTAGGACTAACCATTCCTCTGGGAACAGTGCAGAAAGCTAAACATCTCTTAGAAGGCATGGAAGAGCGATCAAAGCAGTTCGGAAGTATATGATCAAGATTTGGGAGAATGAGGAAACTTATGGGGATGCCTGTGGGGGTATTTTTACCCTAAGGTACCTGCCACCACAAAAGGGATTGAACAATGTTTTGAGGCTGAGCAGCTGGCTCAGCAGGCTCACACCTGAGTACCAGAGCTTGAGTACAGGGCCTACCAAGGAGTGGATGCTGGTCACCACATCAGCCTTATTCCTTAGAACCCAGAAAAATTCACCCTAGGAATAAGGGTGGAGTAAATATAGACCATACTTCACAGGGCTTTAAGACGAGCTTTAAATCTTCCCAGTCACAGAATGAATTTAAGTAAACTGCAATGAACATAAAGTAATATATCATATTCAATTCTCAGCATCTAATTATTTGTGGGATACTACAGTGATGTATCACTTAATTTGAATCTTGTCTTTTTTTTTAAATCAGTCTAGCTAAAAGTTTTCCTTTACCTGTCTTTCCAAGAACCATTATTTGGTTTCATCAACATTCTCTACTGTTTGTCCATTTTCTATTTCGTTTATTTCAACTTCTGTCTTTTTAATGTTCTTTCTTATATATATTTTGGGTTTCATTTGAGGATCCTATTCTAGATTCTTAAGGTGAATCATAGGTTGACTGAAAATTCTTCAACTTTTCTAAAATAAGCCGTTAAAGCTATGATTTTCCCTCTAAGTATTGCTGTAGATACATCTCTCAAATTTTGATACATGTTTTTTCATTTTTTCTCAGTGAAAACTGTTTTCTAATTTCCCTTTGATTTCTTCTTTGAAACATAAAATACATAGAAAAGTATTCAATTTCAAAATGTTTGAGTATTTCCCAGGTAACTTTTTATTTATGATTTCTATTTTAATTCTATTGAGGTGAGAATCACAGTATGCATAATTTCAATCCTTTGACATTTCTTGAGAAGACATGTTTTATGACCCAGTATACAGTCTATTTCTGAATAGCCTCTGTGTGTACTTGAAAATATTTTCATGCTATTATGAATGGAATGTGCTATAAGTGCCACTTAGATCAATTTGTTTGATAATGTTCATTACTCTAAATTTTTAGTGCTTTTCTCTGTTCTTTCTTTCATTTACTGACAAAATTGTATGGAACTGTCCAAATGTAATTATGCACTTGTTTATTTCTTCTTTCAATTTGACAGTTTTTGTATTAGGTATTGAGAAGTACTGTCAATAAGGGCATGCATTATTAGGATCATGTCTTTTTATTAATTTGATGTATTTATCATTATGAAATGTGACTCTTTATCCTTGGTGATATTCCTTTTCCTAAAAACCACTTTGTCTACACTGTTTGGCTTTCTTATGAATAACACATTTGCATCATATATCATATTCCATCATTTAACTTTTCTTTGTATTTATATTTAATATGCTTCTCTAGTAGACAGCATGTACTTAGCTCTGCTTGTTATTGATTCTAGCAAACTCTATCTTTTAATTTGAGTGTTTAGATACTTATATGTAAGCAGAGGGTAAATATAGAAGAAAAGGAACAAAGACCAGTTGGAACAAGTTTGTTTTTTTTTTAATAGCAAATAGTAGATATAAAATCCCTTTTTTGGAAGGTTTTTGTAGCATTCAGAAGTCTCTGAAACCTTCTTTACAATGTTCTCTTATTTCCAGTACATGGTGCATCTCATTTACATTATTTAAGCTTCAATTTGCACTGCTTATTTAACTATTTGACTAGTCACCTTTCCTCCCATTTTACTCTAAATGCATATACTATCTCTCTCTTTCTCTGTCTCTCTCTTTCTATTTACTTACTACAAATTTGAGACATTTTGTCACATTTCTTTAATCTTTTTTCAAACACAGTATCAAAGATGCATTTTTGTATGTGCTTGCTGGCATTCCTTCTCCCCTTATTGTCAACATGCTAGTTCTACCCACCGTGGTTTACATATTCAACACAATTCCAAACAGAATACCAACAGCCTTCTTTGCAGAAATGGAAAAGCTGATCATCAAATTTATATGGAAGGATAAGCTGTCCTAAATGGCTAAAGCCATCTTGAAAAAGAAATTAGTTGGAGGTCTCACAATTCCTAATCTTAACACTTATTACAAAACCACAGTAATCAAAACAGCATGGTATTGGCACAAGGACAGACATATAGGCCAATGAAATTGAACTGAGTGTTCAGGAATCAACCCTCATCTATGGCCAACTGATTTTTGACGAGGGCATGAAGCCCACAAAATTGGTAAATAAATAGGCTAGGCTCTTCAATAAACGTTGTCAGAAAACTGGGTGTTCATATACAAAAGAATGAAGGTGTCCCTCACATCATATTTTAAAACAAACTCAAAATTGAACAAAGTCCTAAATATAAGAATCAAAACTATAAATCTCCCTGAAGAAAACATTGGGAAGTGTATTCATGGCCTTGTGTTATGCAGTGGTTTCTTAGACTTTACACCAAAACACAAGCAACAAAAGAAAATATAGATAAATAAGACTTCATCAAATTAAAGAAAAAATTCTGTACAACCTACAGAATGTTAGAAAAAATTAGGAAACTACATATCTGGTAAAGACTTAATATCCAGAATATATAAATAAATATGACAATTCAACCACAAAAGGCAAATAACAACAACAACAAAAACACAATTTGAACATGCACAAAAGACTTGGATAGACATTTCTCCAAAGAAGATATACACCTGTCCAAATGCAAATGAAAAGATGCTCAATATCATTAGCCATTTGGTCATACATATCAAAAGCACAGTGAGGTACCATTTCACTCTCACAGGGAAAACTAAGCCTTTTTTATTTTTAAGTTTGTGGGGTATTTGCATCTTACACTAGCTTGAGAGTTGAAGTCACTGAGGCCCTAGTTTTAGTTGGGGCCTCCAGAATTTCCTAAATTTTACCTCCAAATCCCTGCCACATTTTCACTGTGAAAACCAGAGAGAATTCCCATCATGTGCCCAGCAGGAGGAGGTGAAAAGTAACCATTTTGAAATAGGATCAGAATTGTCTGTTCTCCTTAAGAAAGGACTGCCCTCAATAGAAACTATTTTAGCAGAACCTCACTTAACTGGGGAGAGAGAAATACCCAACTCCAATCCCCTCCAGCCTTCCTGTCTCAACCAAGGGTTTGGGAAAGCTTAGAAGTACTTACGAAGGTCATACTGTAGGGCTACAGTCTCACTAAAAGACTAAAACCTACTCATAGGATTATAGAGTGCTCCTCCAGTCCCCAAAACTTACCATAAGATCAATAGGGCTTTTGTGTAACATATTACAATGGAAAGAAATTCCAGGCCCAGGCCTTATAGAAGAAGTCTCTAGAAAACTCAAAGTTAACAAGAGAGACATAAACAAGGACACCAGAGAAAATCTTAGCTTCTGACACCTACAACTGAAGCAAACAGTAAACATAGCCTAATTCCTAAACAGAAAAGCATAAATCTCATGCCAACAGCCTATTTATCTCAGTTACTTTTATACAGAACATCATATCTGGCCTTCAACAAAAAATTACAAGCAAAAGAAAAGGCAGAAAAAACAGTCTGAAGAGACAGAACAAGCATCAAAATCAGCCTCACATATGGAAGATGTGTTGGATTCATCAGACCAGGAATTTGAAATAACCATGATAAATATGCTAAGGATTCTAATGGAAAAAGTGGACAATATGAAAAACAAATGTTTGTGTAAGTAGCAAGATGAAAACTCTAAAAAAGAATGCAAAGAAATTTCTAAAAATTGGAAACACTGTAACAGAAACAAAGAATGTTTTTGATGGGCTTATTAGCAGACTGGACATGGCTGAAGAAAGAATTAGTGAACTTGAAGATATGTCAACAGAAAGCTCCAAAACAGAAAAGCAAAGAGAAAATAAAAATTGAAAAACAATGGGCAAAATAGCCAAGAACTGTGGGACAATTATAAAAGGTATGACATGCATGTAATGGGAATATCAAAAGTAGAAGAAAGAAATGAACTGAAGAAATATTTGAAGTATTAATGTTGAAGAATTTTCCAAAGTAATTAGATATTGTGAAGAATTTTCACCCCCAGGTTTCATGTTCAAGGTACAGTCCAGCCATTCCATTAGACCTAATGTCTCCTTCAGGCTACAGAATGGCACAAAGAAATGGAGGGTTGGGGGTGGTAAGTGAGGGTTGGGAGATGGTCACTAGGCATGTCCATGACTTTCCCAGCAGTGGTCATGGACCAGTGTGTTCTCTTGTGATTTTTCCAGAATCAAAGAAAATCTGTGTTTGCATGAGAAAAGTTGTCACCTAAAGAGAGTTATATGAATTCAGAGGCTGAAGTTGGACCAGCACAACAGGAATAAAAAGATGGGCATTTACACTTGGGTGAGGGGTAAGACCTCTGTATGGGCATCTGGGCTGCTCTCTAAGACTTAGACTCTTGGCTTGGTGGGTATACTTGGGGTACTTCTGTGGAAAAAGAGTAAAACCACAGATTTGGAGACTAGCAGGAAGACAACCTCAAAGGGAGACAGTAAGAGCAAGCCTGAGGTTTGACCTGGTGCATTTTGAGAGTGGGCAGAAGTTTTTAATTCTGTTAATTGTTCAAGTATACATCTTTTTCATTAAATAAATTTAAAATGGGCTACCATTTCATTTCCAATACAATTTTATTCTACAAATATAATTACTGTTTCTCTCTCTTACTCTCTCTAATTTTTCCTTCTCCAAGTATGCATACACAAACTCACAGAGAACTATATTTACATTTTGCAAAACAACTTATATCATGGAAAATGTATTTTTCTGCAGCTACCTTTCTTGATTTACCAATATGTCTGGAAATTATTCTATGTCTGTATGTAGTAATCTTCTTTGTTTAGTACAGAATTGTATCTTATAATCATATTAGTATAGATTATTCTTGCACTAAGGATTAGAATTTTGGACCTTTCATGAAATTTCACTTTAACAAAGCTTGCAATTAACATTTATGGATGTATGTTGGTGTATATGGAACAGTATTTCCTTAAGGTACATGCTTAAATTTGAATTCAATAGTATGAACAGTTTACATATTGATAAATAATGCCAAAGCACCTGAAATATATCTATATCAATTTTCCTTCTGTCTAAGAGTGTTTAAAAACCATTCTTTCCTCAGAAACTCACCTTATCTGTCACAAGAAAAATTGTTCAACCATTTGGGAAAAAATTTTAATTGTAGCCTCTATTTTATATTATACACACCGATTGCTGTAGGTGAATTAAGGATTTAGAAATGAAAGATGAAAATTTTTAATTCTTAGAAATGTAGAGGAGAATATCTTTTTGATTGAAATATCATTTATAAAAGAAAGCATAAGCTATAAAGAACTCCAATCATACACTCTATAGATAAAATTCTGGTTATTATGACTTTATGAAATCTTATCTTATTATGAGTGTTTAAATTTTTACATTATCTATACCACTGAAATATTAGTTTTATATGTTTGATAACAAAACTGATATCTATACCATAAATGTAACATTTGATTTGAGATTGATAGTGAAGTTCATGAATATACTCACTGTGACTTCCAATTTGTTGATTATTCTATCTGAACAATTGCTACTAAGGAAAAAGAAAAGGAATGGGCAATGATAGCTACTTTGGTGGATCGCAATCCTTGGATTCCAGGGCACCTCAGTGGGAAGTCCTCGTCTATGGGGTTGTCCTTTCCATTCACACCATCGCCTTGATGGGAAATACAGACCTCAGCCTGCTGCCGTTACTGGATGAGTGTGGCCAAACCCCATGTTCTTACTTAGAGATTGGGCCATCTCATTTCTGCAACATCACAAATATAACCCCACAGATGACACATGTCTGGAGTAAAGACAGTTGGTGGCTGTGCCTTCCAACTTTTCATGGACGCTATGCTGAGCACACATGAGGACATACTTCTGGCCATGATGTCTTATGACCAACTCAGGGTCATCTACAAGCTTCTGCTCTATATGACCATAATGAACACTTAAACCTGTCTAAGCCTGGTGATGGGTATCATTAATAGTATGATACTTTCTACCGATGCCATGAGTCTTCCTCAATGGAAAAACCACTACCTTGTTACCTATTTTCTAAAATATCTGCAATGGTCAAGATTGCATGTGTAGGCACCAGAGCCATGGAGGGAACTTTATTTGCATTTTTAAATTTTTCTTGCACCATGTCTTCTCATTCTGGTTTCATATAACTTCATTATTTCAGCTGTAGTCAAGATCAAATTTGCAACAGGGATGGAAAAATCATTTGGACTGGTCCTCCATTTCATTGTGGTATTCATCTTCTAAAGAACTGTTATATACATATATGTGCAACCAGGAAACAGCACACCTCAAAATGAGGGCAAATTTCTCAGTTTCTTTCATTCCACTGTTACTCCCAACTTGAACCCACTGATATACACACTAAGCAACAAGAAGTTCAATGGGACCATGAAGAAACTGATTGGAAAAGAAAAATTTCCAAAGAAACAACAGGACAAAAACAATTTTCTACAAGAAATTTCCATATAGAACTTTGCCCTCCTAGCCTTTAAATTGTGATCAACTCATTTTCTGCTCATCACCTTAGAGAAAGAAAAAACACCTAAAATTTTTATTGATAATGCTTTTGAATCCATATTGACATTTTAAAGGGTCAATTCTTTTAAGAACACAAATAATCTTTCAAAGTCAATAGGTACCATCTTTAATAATTCATCTACAGCTGTTGCTACAAAGCAGTATTCGTGAAGTCCAAGGTTTGTATTAAGTGGGGGAACCATTCAATTGATTCAAATTATGACTTACTACATATCTGTATACTATTGTAATACTATAACCAAAATGCATAAATTCAATATGCTAGGTTTAAATTTTGCATATGGCTCACCAATCTGTTCCTAGTAGAAGGAAAACATCTTTTTGAAGACCCCAAATATTCCTGCCTTCTCTGATTACTTTAGAAGAATGCTGATATATCCCATGAAATAAAATATGTTTTTATTTGCAGCTAATTCTTTTTGCAAGAATCAGGACTTTCTCAAAATTATAATACAAAAATAAAATGTAGGAACAATTCGGACACAGTTTGATATGATTACAATGTTAATAAATTATTCTTGGATTCACATTTTTGTAATCATCCAACAGCTTCATAAATATTTTTGTAAGTTGGTAATAAGTGTTACGTATTTATTAAGTTTTTAAAAGGTTAACAAAATCTTGAATTCATAAGTTTACAAGGATATTACAAGAAAAGAAGTTTCTATACCAATATTTCTCATGAACATAAATACAAAAGTCCTTCACTAATTATTAACAAAACAAATACAGATATTAAGAAAATGATAATACATCACAACCAAGTGGATTTCCTCAAATTATGCCAGGAAAGTTTGGTTTAACATTATACCACATTATGCTGTTAATTTAACCCATGACATTCACAGCATAAAAGTGAGAAATAATATGATCTTCTCAATAGATTCAGAAAATGCATTTCAACACTCATTCATACTCTTAGCACACTTGGAATGGAAACAAACTACTTTACCTACTAATGATTAAAGTCCCAACAAATATTATACTCAAGGGTGAGGATCACAATATGTATATATACCATCAGTCAATTTATGAAAGATGGAAACAGTGGTACAGTAGAGAAAGGTTAGTCTTTTCAATAAATTTTTCCATGTAAAATGGACATCTTTTAGGAGAAAAAAATATCTGGACCTCACACACAAAAATCCACTTTAAGTGGATTGCAGATACAAACAAGTAAGAAAACAATTCACCTTTTTTTGGAGTTCTTGGTGAATTTAGAATAAGAAAATATTTACTTAACAAGGCACAAAACTACTAATGATAATAGAAGTTGATTCAATTGGACTATAGTAAAATTAAGAGCATCTGTTTTTCAAAAGATCCATTACAAAAAAAAAAATCCATTACAAGAGGCAGTATATGTGTTTGCCTGTGCATGTATATCTAAGAAAGGACTGCTGCCCAGAACATGTGAAGAATTCCTACAAATGAAGAGAAAAATACAATGTAATAGAAAAGTCACTTCACAAAAGAAGATATCTAAATGACAAAACATTAAAATATGCTCAACTTCATTAATCATCTGGGAAAATTATAAACACAGGCGGTTTCATTGCACACTCACAAATACTGCTTCATGAGTACATGATCTATTACTCCAAAAAGGATGCAGTTTCTCACAATTCATATCAGCAGAAGTTTGAGAGCATGTTTGGCATTGAATGAACTGACTTTACTGATATGGGTGCTCTCAACGAGACCACAGGAGACAATGGATTGATTCAAGCACCTGAAAGTAGTACTGGCAATCTCCTTATATGAACTAAATAAAGTTTGAACTAAAAAAGTAGTCCAAGTCTGCTTGGAGATGATGATGGATAACACCCATCGCAAGGAACAGAGAGTGTCTGTAACTGCAAGATAGTCCCATCCATCTGCCACATGGGATCTAAGTCCCCTTTCAATTAGAAACAAAGTGGGCATCATGATCCCAAAATCGTCAAGATTGGGGAATGAACAATGGACTAAAGTAGACATTATTATTCTATTATAGACATTATTATTCTAACAATGGAACAAATTTTATCATTGATATAAAGGCTGTGGCCATGTGAGGTTCTGAGGGGATAGAGAGGGAAGAATAGGTGCAACTTGGGGGCATTTTTGGGACTTTGGAATTCTCCTGCATGACATTGCATTGACAGGTACAGGCCATTATACATTTTGTCATAACTTATAAAATTGAGCAAGCAAGAGTGTAAACTGTAATGTAAACTATAGTCCACGGTTAGTAGCAATGCTTCAATATGTGTTCATCAGTTGTAACAAATTTACTACATTAATGAAAGATGTTGTTAATGTGGAAAAATATAAAGGGGAGGGGGCTGTGGCATATGGGACTCCCCTATATTTTTTATGTAACATTTATGTAATCTAAAGCTTCTTTAAAAATAAAAAGAAAATTTTAAAAACTTCATCAGTGATACACAAAACAGAAGATAGGAACCCACTAAAAACAGGACAGTTTTGCACATGTAAATGGTTAAGAAATCCATAAATACTGAAATAAATGTGGCACTTTATCTTGAAAACAAAGTAGTCCAAGTGTAAACATAATTTAGTCTATAGACCATGGTTAGTAGCAAAGCTTCAATATTTGTCCATCATTTATAACAAATGTACCACACTTTTGTAAGATGTTATTAACAGGGGAAAATGTTAGAGGGGAAGGGGGTGGGGTATATGGGGGAATCCCCTATATTTCTGATGTAATTTCTCTGTAATCTAAAACTTCTTTAAAAATAAAGTTAAAAAAAAGCAAACAGTAAGTGAGGTTGAAATGCTGGAACTTCCCTCAAATGTTGGGATTTTGGAATATATTTAATGCAATGTGCTGGCTCCTTCTAAGCAGCCCCTATGGAAGACTTGAAGGACATTTCCTTCACCAAGAAATTTAGAAGTGCCTTGGAGAGGAGAGCATCAGTATTCTTAAAATGTTCTCTAGAATCTGACTTCTGTAGTCCAGAGATGATGGTGGGAAGCGCAGCAGTGGAGTTGGATACCTGATATTGAGAATAATGATAACCTGGAAAATTAGATGTCAAAGGCCACTGAACCATCATAGACAAATGAGAGCAATGACCATAATTAAGCCAGAGGACTGGGGTGTTTTGACATAAAGGGATCTGTGGTGGTAGACAATTTACCATAAGTTTCCTGGGAATGTAATACTAAAGTATCTTACTAAGATATTAATTGGACTATATTAGGAGGAAAGTTCAAGATCTGGAGTCAGAAGCATAATTTGAATCAACATAGTTTTCATGGCCTCTTTCCCATTTTCCAGACTTAAACCAATTCCCAGAACCAGACCCTCTCAATTGAGGGAGAACATAATCCTTTTAAGAAACAATCCTGCTATGCAGTAAAATATGATTTGGGATTCTTCCCCAGAGGGACATTTCAGACATTGAATGAGTTGGTCACATGCTGGAGAAGGATGTTATTAGATAATGACTCTGAAACATTGCCAGTCCCTGACGATCTGATAATTCCCCAATGTTGCTGTGATGATTGTCTGGCAACTGAGAAGGAAGAAGACATAGGAGTGAGTTGTAACAGATTCACATTCATTTAAAAAAAAAAAGTCGGTTCTTTTATTGTTTTCAGTCTCTAAGAGAGAGATCACCAGAGGTAATTTTGCTGTATGAACTGCTATGAAATTTGCCTGAAGTTTTTTAGTAGCTTCAAAGAGCATTGTGAGAAGTTAAAGTTCAAAATGGCAGAATCTCTGGGGACATGGAGAAAAACAAAATTATAAATACTTGTAACTCTGTTCAACTTTATAATGAGATCCCTTGGGTCACACTCTCCTCTTGAAAATAACTGCTTAGGTGAAAATATTCCTTTGTTCTATCGATGACTTTTGTTTGCTTGTTTTATTAGGAGACACCAGGGATTGAACCCAGACCTCATACAAGGGTAGCAGGAGCTCAGTCACAACCACTCAGTTAAACCAACACTCCACTTTTTTAATTCTTTTTTTTTCAGGAGGTACCAAAGATTGAACCTGGGACCTCACACATGGGAAGCAGGTGCTCACCCAACTGATAAAAGAGATACAAGTAAATAAGCCAACTATTCAATGAAATGAAAGTCAAAGTGTGCCTTATTTTTATTTAGAAATTGGGGAGAAATCTAGTCATTTTCTCTGACCTGACTCATTTTTGTAACATTAAATAAATTTAATTTAAGAGCAAACTATAAATGTGAAAGTATGTTTAGTATTATATAGCCAGTGGTAGAGCCTACACAACCAAACTAAATTTTTAAACACAAAGGAATATGCAGCAGAGTGAGTGTGGCTCAGTGGTAGATATATATGTGTGTATGCAATTACCCAGAATTCTACTAGTTTTTTTACTTGACTAAAACATATTCTGAAACTAAAATCCTTATCATTTTAATTATTTACTGTTTTCTAAAAAACATATTTACTTTAACTCACTAAATTCCTTGAGATGTAAAGAAGCAGTAGGGTGATAATCTTAATTTTGTGGTTGTAATATTGTGAGATCAGAAATCTGGGAAGCTGGGAAGTTTGAAGTTGTAGAATAAAGTACCCAAGTCAAAGACTGAATATATGCATTAGACACCATGCATCCAATTTATTAGGGTATGGATTACTTGGGAATGATATGAAAAGACATATTCTTTATGATATCAAGTTTTTTTGCAGTCAAAACTAAGTAGAGAATCAAAATAAATTTTTTAAAATTATTTTCAAAATTTCAACTTATTCTGAATAACATATTCAAATATAAAGTGAAAATTAAATATGTGCCTCTCGTAATCTTAGGCACATTTCCCCAGAAGAAACCACAGTGTAACTCATCTTGGCTCCATTATTTTCCTAGAGTTGCATTGTTTTGTTTTGACCTTAGTCAAACATTAGATGGTGCCAACAGACCATGGTGCCCCCAGCTTTGCTTTCCCTACTTCTTTCCTCCTCTGTCTTAACCAATGATGCTTGCATTCAGCAATGAAATTTCTCCTGATTTCCTCCTTGTAGCAATTCTGGTAAAAATCCTTGTGTCCCTTTGTGACTCAAACACAACACAACACTTTTACAAGGAAAATACTTTAACCTATTTCCTCTGTGCCTGTGATTTTATATATTTTAATACATTCCCATGTAAATAAAAATGTACTCAAGAAGTGTTTGCCATTTTAAAAAATTTGGAAGGCTCAGAAGTTCTATTTTCAATCCAGAAGTTCAGAAAATATAACCATCTAATCCACCACTAAACAACTAACATCCAGAGCCAACATATTTTCAGAATGGATTGTTTCTGGAAGGAACTGCTAATTCAGAGGGTAGGATTTAATGGAAATGAATGAGGGACAGGAGAAAGGAAGGCCAGGTTTTGACTAGTTAGAGCCTAGTGATGGTGGAGTAAAATGACAGTGTTTCCTGCTGGACCTGGTGCCCCAACGCTAAGATTCTCTAAAAAGCAGAGACTAAGGCCAGTATGAAAGTATTGATGTTTAATTGGGGAGGTGTAAACAAAAACAGCAACAATGAAGAAAAAGGGAACTGAGAGAAGGGAGATGTGAAGCAAGGTGTGATGATTGCTATCCTCTCAGCAATTATCCCTGTTATGTGCTTGTTCAGGTTGTAAGTCAGAAAATGGTTAATATTGCATTCAGATTGCAAGTCAAAAATGGCTAACGGAGTATTTTTTCATGTGCAGAATGGCCATTTGTATACCTTCTTTGCATAATATCTACTCAAATCCTTTGCCCATTTTTAATTCGGTTGTCTTTGTTAAATATATTTTTATTTAAGAAGTTGTGAACTTACAAAACAATCATGCACATGTGCAGAATTCACATAAAAAAACCCTTACCAACACACCACACTGATGAGGAACATTTGTACATAGTATGAAACAATATCATAAGACTATTACCACTAACCATCGTCCATAGTGGATATTTGGCATATTTTTCCTAATTGGATTGTCTTTTTTATTTTGGGTTGTAAGAGTTCTTTTTTTATATTATAAATACTAAACCCTTATATATGATTTGAAAATATTTTTCTCCCATTCTGAGAGTTGTGTTTTCACTCTTGAGAGTTTCCTTGATGTACAATGTTTTTTATTTATTTTATTGAAGTTCAATTTATCCATTTTTCCTTTTGTTCCCTGTGCATTTAGTGTCATATTTAAGAAATGGTTGCCAAATTCTGTGTCCTGATGATGTGTTCCTATGTTTTTTTTCTGAGAGTTTTACAGTTTTACCTTTTAAATTTCAGTCCTATTTACACACAAAATGTAAACAAAGACACACATACATACGTAGAAGGTGGAATTCAGACTCGTGGAGAATGTTTAGGTTAGGAAACTTTGCTTCCATACCATTCAGAGTGTACAACAAAGATGACACCATTTTCCATTTGGAGATGATGGCAAGTCAGGTCCAGTGAGCTGCCAAGTCTCAGGTGCATACAATCAGACCCATGACAGACTTCAAGGTTTGCCTGCACTGCCCACAGCATCTCACAACTGGACTTTGCAAAAATATGAACATTCTGCCTATGGTAAATAGAGAGTCCTCTGTTAAGGGCCACAGATGGATTTAAGGCCAATATGGGCTCAAAATTTATCATGGCAAGTTGAAATTTGTGTGAATGGACATTACACAAGACACATGAGCCAGACGATAATGCTATCTTCCTGTGCTTGCCATTCCCCATTCTAGAAATTTCTAAGGAACAGAATGCATAGTCCACAACATATTCCACAATTTCCTGGAAAGCCATTTACCTAAGGAAATATTGGCTATTATCTAATATGTCTATAAAGGAAGTAACCTTTTTCTGACTGGTTCATGTTGTATAACAATGCTTGAAACTTAGTATACATTCAATAAACATTTTGATTAAAATATAAAAATGAATGTTGACAAATAGGCACAGAGCTAAGTCCACAGTACCTTTCATCACCATTTTCTTCAGTTACTTCCCAAATTGTAAACATTTTTCCACATTGCTATTTCCAAAATGGAATCCCTTTCTTCGTCTTGTACACCTCCTTTTATTCTTCCTCAAATCTTCCAATGTACCATTGATATGTCCTGTTCCACAATTAAATAAACTCACCTATATTCTCGAATTATTTTCCTAACATTTTCTATGCCTGGCAGTAACCCACCGCTGTAGACACTATTTTCTCCAGTACTCACTTATGAGAAGATAATTCCACGCTCCATACCTCAGAACGTGAGAATTGAGCTAATGACTTTACTCTAGTTCTAGAACACTCTCACTTTTGCTATTTTTTAAAAAAATATGCTCTTTCATTGAAAGTACATACCAGATGGCTGAGCAACTATCTAGACTGATATTTCCCACAGTAAGATCCCAGAACACCTGCGTCAACCTCACCTAGAGTGTTATATAAAATGTCTATTCCAGGGCACAGATGTTTTTAATAAGAAATTCTGGATATTAAACTGAAGAATCTTAAATTTTAAGAAGAGCGTGTGCATTGTGTGGCTTCTGAAGTCTGAGAAACTCTGCTCATTTTCTTTTGGTTGCTGTCCTCTGCTGGAATCACAGTCACACTTCCCTCATGAGCTTTTCTTCTATACCCAAAGTTCTGGTGTCATCCCAGAAGGCTTGCTTCAGGTCCAAGGAAGTTGGCACCTCTCCACCTCAGATACTTGTGACCATGGCCACCTCTGGACCCAGTCATTCCTCAGAGGAACTCCAGCTCTCTATTGTTAAGAAAAGTGCCACAAATCTAACTTTAGTTTTTCTAGTTTTCTTCTTAATTACTCCCTCTATTCCTTACATCTGAGCAGAAGGATAAGAAAATGGTTTTACAAACATTTATATTTTATTCACAGTGAGATAATGTGTTAAACTTTTCTAGTGGTTGTGATATTTTTATATCTGAAAAGTTTCTGTTGTTTTGAGTTATTTAATATGTTTTAGTTTGCAAACAAAAATTAAGGTTTAGAAAATTTTGATATGAACCCTCAAAATTGGAAACAAGAGGTATAGTTCCATCAAATCAGGAAAAGAATGGTTTGAGCAGAAAGCCTTATCTTAGATCCATCTATGCACATAACAGGCAGCTCTGGTTGGGAGACAAATGAGGATTGTGTATGCTGGAACACTCAATGTCCAGAAGAGTTAACAATTAATATTTATGATTTTAGTGCAACAAAAATGAAACAATGGATCTTACAAGCAATAAATAAATATTATTGGATGATATCAAAATGTAAAAGCAGCCAGTGTGGTACCCAACCTTAGGCAGTGTTTGTCAGCAAGTCTTGCTCCACTAAGATAATAAACACTGTAGTTAATATCTCTCTCCCCCATTTCCCCTAAGCTCCATAATGGAGATGATTCTATGTGTCTTACCTACCACATGTACTCAGCATGCAGTAAACAAAGGATCATACTTATGAAATCAACAAACATCTACCAGGAGAACTGGATCCCATAAGAAAGGGGTTTCAAGTTGATGGGAACTCAGAATTAGGAGGAAAACAAAATCCAGTTCAAATGATTAGGGACCAGAACATCAGAATTCAAGCTAGGAAGTGTGGACCCAGGATCCTAGTTGGCAGCAGGAAGTGTGGGCTTCTGCTTAGCAAACCCTTATGCAGGTGATGGTACCAGGCATGTCCACCGCAATAATGGTCCTACTGAGGCAGGGATGCAGAAGCAACTCAGAACCAAGACCCACCAGAGTAGAATATGGGTTATAGATGAGTTCCTCGAAAAGTCTCTTTCTTCAAACATTTAGGAACTTTGTTGGCAGTGGACTTTTGAATGAAAGCACTGGTTAAGCTTGAAGTGAAATAGAATAAAAAATGTAGAATGAATGCAATGGCATAAGAGGATTGTGGGAACATGTCTGATGGGTTAGGCATATAAGTCTTAGCTCTCACTAAAAAAATAAAAAAATAAAAAAAGCCAAAGGCTGCCATGGGGACCTGCTTTGGGGCACAGCAAACCAGAACACTGCTTACCAACTCCTAGAAGAGTGAGGGTCAGAGACATGAAGAAGACAAAAGAAGTATTCATGAGTTATTAAACCTCCAGCTGCCAGGAATGGCTTCCCTTCCCCACTCCAGAGATATTAAATGAGGGTAAAACTCCTGGCAAATTTTGTCTAACTGAAGGTAGAGCAGACATCTAACTCCAGGGGAAG